>PYXC01002419.1:962500-1110000 GCA_015244755.2 Tenualosa ilisha
TTTCCCCACTTCCCTCTGGTATGCGTAACAATGTAAACATGGAACTAAGACAGCAACTCAGAGTATCTTTCAGAAACAATGGAATTCAAGCACCTATCGATGCAGTGACACCCATACAAGAAAATCATAATGAAAATATGATTCACATACACAAACATGCATGTAAATACAAACTACACACAAACACAACTGTAAAAAAAAAAGCTTTATACATGTTCTGTTGACAAAATTCACAGTGTACAAAATCTAATTGTTTTATGAAATGAAATCTATTTGCTGTTTGGAGGGCGGAGGAGGGAAGGACATTCACAAATAAGGAAAGGGCATTAAAACACTACATTACATTAGCACATACAGAAATAACTTCGGAAACACATACTTACACACGGTTGCAGACACATGCAATTACACACACGTTCTCCTTTTCCCTCTCTTCTGTCTCTCTCTCTCTCTCTCACACACACACACACACACACACACAGACACACACAGATACACAGAGAGAGAGAGACACACACATATGCGCACACACTTGGAGTGACTGACTTGTGAGCATTTCCTGCCACAGGATCTGAAACTGGAGCTCCTTCAGCTGTGGTCTCCTGCTTCCTCTGTGTATGTGTGTGTGAGTGTGTGTGTGTGTGTGTGTGTGTGCGTCCGCATGCGATGCGATGCATGTGGAACAGGGAGAGAAAAGGGAGGCAGACACTTGTGGGAGCATGTATGTTCGCTGTATGTGCATACAGATGACAGTGAGGAAGAGAGAGAGAGGGAGAGAGAGAGAGAGAGAGAGATAGAGAGAGAGATGGAGAGTATGGATCCTATAGATGAAACAGATCTTCATCTGCTATTCACAGCAGAATACCTTCAGGGTTTCCCTTAGATAGTATGCGAGTGAATGGCTGTTTTAGGGTTCAGGCTAAAATATATCTCCACTATTGTTTGAAGCTGGCTGGCCAGTTTTCCAGCATTTACACATATCACGAACCTGTAAGGGGCTTACTGGAAAATCAAACTTACTAATGTTAACCACCTGAAAGATCACTGTGTCCAGAGGTTGTGCAACTTATACAGCATGCAGGTTTGGTCCTGTAGCTTAATGTACATTGAGGACATAGTGTGCTCCCACTAACTCAAGGTAACTGTCTCTCCAATAACTATAAGACTAACTACTAGAGCAACACTAGCAAGACTCAGTGCTGACTTCATTAACAGCATAAATAAAAATCTGTTTCTGGCCTATCCTTGAGATCTTCAGTAAAGGGTCATATCTATGTATTTGACAGATTAGATTTGACAACATTCACTTATCTCAATAGAATGTCTACTTTTTAAAAAACTCATTAACAGTTTTACAACAAGCGTAGACTATGGGCAGTGAGACCAGTGTTCTCTTTTGCATTGCTTTAGGACAAAACACCGCCATTCAAACACCACCTTATCCAAAATTCATGGATTCTTCCCCTAGTCACTATGTTCACATCCAACAAAATTATGTATAACTACAGCAGGTTTTGCAGACATATAAATACTCTTATCAAAACAGTGTGAAAACTGTGAAGTCAAACCCGAAAATAAATAAAATATATATTCAATCAATCTACATTCAACTTTATTTACATATTTGTTGTATTTGCTGTGTTGTAGGCCTGTTTACATGTATGACTTATTGTAGTGGGACATCATATGAGAACCTCAGGTGATGTAATACCCATGTAATGACCACTGAGCTTTTTTTCAACATGCAGGAACAGGGGAGCAAGGTAACATGGTACTCTATACACTATACACATTGTATTTTCTGTTCCAAAATATACTACACTTACAGAATGCTGTGAATTACACATTACTTGGTAAAACCACTGAAATGACATACTGCCATACTGCCATACTGCCATACTGCCATACTCCCAGACTACAGCATACAACTTGTAGAAAGCCTGGTGCTAGGCCCATTGCTAGATTTTTATTTATACTAAGAAAATGTGTGAACGTTTTACTACTGTGCTGCTTTTATATAACAGAGCCATCATTGTAGTAAACCACATCATAAATTAAGCTAACAAGTCACACACACACAAATTCTCTTGATACCTCCCAGTTTAGTAGGCCGTTTAGAAAAGAGCCACTGTTTCTTTGTGATTTGCGTCTGCTCATTTTTTTCACTTCACAAAGACACAGAGAAATTTCCATTCAATCACTGTACATGCCTTTTCCATCTATTGCCAGAGGTACACCAATACATAAAAAATCACTTAGATAGTTTGGTGTTGCAATATTCACTCAAAATATTTAACATAACATATACTGTACATAAGATTAGGTAACAACGTTGATCTGTGTCAAACTGTATGAGAACAGCTATGGTGGCATTATGAAGAGTTTTGGTGGCTGTAAGCAAATGTTAACTGGGGTGCTCAGATGTGTGTTGACAAAGCACACTGTATGAGGAGTGTATTGAGACAAGAGTGAAAACAATGAGCAAAAACTGTGAAGGGGTGGCAGGTCAACACTTGTGAAAAGAACAGAACTAAGAGCAAGTGTAGCAAGGAGAAGTGAGCACACATGTGCACCTCTGAGCTCATGAGAGCCAAACAAGCCTGTTTCTAGGTGTGTCGTACTCTAATTCCCATGCACACCTTCACACTCCCACTTCCTAGTTACCATCTTATTTCAGTGGTGTTACCATGGCTGCAACAACAATGTGATTCACTGAGAGTACACCATTTCTAATGATTGACGCAACTGCGACTGATCATTAGATATTTATTTCCAGTCTACCAAAGACTTTAGATATAAGTTCTGTGTATGTCTATGTGTGTGTGTGTGTGTGTGTTTTCACACTGAGATGAAGACAGCTATGATGTCAGCTATGGTGTATTTAATTGAGCACTACAACTCTGAATATAGGTCAGTGAACTACAAAACAAACACCTCAGTTCTTCATATCTATAGTAAGGACTATTTAATGGGAAGTTTGGAATTTGAATCTCTCTCTAGATATCTCCTCTAGATATCTAACTTATGCCTTAGTACTGGCTGTATGTTTCTCTCACATACTCTCTCACAGAATTAACTTAACTTGTAACAAAGTCATTTTTTCGTATGAGAACCTCAACTTGTTAATTTTATATATTTGAACATTCAGCAGTGCTGGTAAGAGCGGCTGTGACTGCCACAGTCAGTAACTCAGTCAGTGCAATGGGTTAATGTGTTTTAAGAGTGTTTTCAAGTGTCTATGTGAGGAATAATGTATGCATGACCCACGGAGTGTTAATGTATGCTGTCATTGTCATGACAATAATAATCATGAACCCACTTCAGAATATGGAAAACATTTTAAACATGTGTAATGCTGTATGTCATTTGGCTATGATGTAGAAGCACTAGTCTCAGTGTCTTCTTAGAATTAAACAGGAAACAAGTTTGGTTTCAATTCTAAAGATCCTTGAAAAGACTTGAGTGTGGTTTTTACTGTTTCACTGGCACATGAGGAAAGATGTATAAAACTGTCAAAGGCTACTGAAAAAGCTTGACACACAGATCACAGTTTATAAATCATGCTGACGCCCGTTGTTTAACCTAAGTGAAGATCATCACAAAATGAAAGAGCAGATGTTTCCAGGTTTTTGCCATTGTGGCAAATTCAGCTATCAGGCCTGTGTTTAGGTCTGTGTGAAATCGATGGAAACTAAGCTTTGGAAACCAAACCGCTATGACCTCAGGAACAAAAATGTCTACAGGCAACTTAAGACAGAACTTAAAAGTAAAAAGAGATCAAATAAACAAGATAAAAACTAATTCTCTGCTATAGGAAATGTTTTCATACGTCATATGCTGTCAGATTTCTGTGGTAATTCTGTGATAAATATATAAAGCAATTTCCTGAATACAAGCCGCACCATGTATAAATATCAGGTCAGTGTTTTATGCAAACTAAAAAAACAAAATCATGTATTGACCGCACCTTTGTATTCACCTCACCCATGTATTGACTTGAGTTTACTAAACATTAGCTATTGAATCACAATCAGATCAGATCAAGTAGAATAATGGCAAGAAATACAATCCTGTATGTAGCCCTCACCCATGTATAAACCTCATAGATTACAAATTTTACAAAATCAATGCATTAACCTTCGATAATAATCAGGAAATTACAGGTAGCACATTTTCTGCTCTAGGAAATGTTTTCCTCATATGCTGTCAGGTTTCTTTCAAGTAGTATACAGTGTGGTATGTATATTTGTGCCGCTCTTGTGTGTACCCCTGTGCCTCTTTTTTGTAGATAAAATCTAGTTTCATCACAATGGAAGTTCCTTGCCTCAATGATATGTCAGTATTTCATGACTGCTATCTCATCATGTGATCATTGCCATTTCCTGACAACTAAAGTGCATGTTAGCGGAAAGACATAGAATGAGTTTGGGACTTTCAGCGAGTCAGTCACTGGATGGAAATGACTCAGATGTGATCTCACTGTCTGTCATCCTCCAGAATGGACTTACACTGTGTAGGTCTTGTAAGATGTAAGATACTCTCTCACGACGGACCATAAGACAAGGCTTAACAGAGTGTCATCTGAGGGAATATACTGTATATGCAAAAACAGTGTCTGTGTCGTATGTTTGAAGACATAGATTACATAGAGTAATGAATTCCCTATAAAAAAAAACAGGAACAAACACACACACACACACACATAAAATGCTAAAACCTATGCACACATCACAGACTTTGCCAGCCCCGCAGCCTTCTATGTCTGCTAATCTAACCAACTTCAGCACTGGACATCTCCATAATGATGAATTTGCAAGATTGTGTTGAATAAGACACACAAAACCACACCCACCAGACGCATCCATACAAACACATTTTACTCACCTCACACACACACACACACACACACACACACACACACACACTGTCTCCCTCCCTCTCTCTTGGTCACACACACACACACACACACACACATTACAGGCCTTAATGACTTTATCACATAGATGATAATGTACTTCATTATTGCTTGATAATCAGACAAAATTGCATATCTCACACCAAGCAACACATGGAGCAAAATCAGCTGGCTTAATTCTGCAGATTAACCATATTTCCATCCTATCTCATGTTATTTCATCTCAGCTTGCAAAATAGGCAGACTCATGATATCTTAATCCATGAAATAGTTCATCATTAGCACTGATCCCTAACATGGGCTGATATGTGGGGCTTTCTGTGGTCCAGGCCTCAGCTGATGCTATCGTTGTAATTCATCAGGAAGTTAGGGGAGTAATTATATCCCACTCCGTTTCAGTCACAGAGAACAAAGGTGATTGCCAATCCCAATTAGATACAGTCATAAAATGAGGTCAGCAGAAGAGGAATCCCCCCAGTTAATAAGCTTACCCCTATGTGGGCTTCATTTGGGCAAGCGTATGCCCCCTGCACTATACAGTAGATCAAATGGTGTCAATCAACTAGTCAGTGAGACGTCTGCTTGGCATTAACTAAGACCAATTGAACTGACACTCACCAGTGTTAGAATGGGCCGTACAATACCTGTTTGAGCAGGAGATCCTTCCACATATAGGCTAATGTGAGTGAGGATATGATTTGAGATGAGATGAGACCAGCTTTACATGTTATTGGTTATGCATGAATGTGGTCTATTTTAAGATGCCCTAAAAAACCCTTGGTGAGTCCACCAGGTCTGTTATAATGTACACTATCAAGAACCTCAGTAGACTTTACTTTGAAGTAAACACCTAGTGATGCCCTTTTTTCAAAATGACAAGGTTAAAGCCTTTTTCACCTCCAGAGTCAAGGTCACTGTTTCTGATAGCAAAATCCATGTTTCCAAGATGAGGGCTTTATACAGTCTACATTGTTTGAACTATATGATTGACAGCAACTGAAGCACACACACACACACACACACAATCACTCACTCACTCACACACTCACTCACTCACTCACTCACAGACTCACTCACACAGAAACACTGAAACGTACACTGAGTCATTGGTAAACATATATGGCATACATGGACTTCTCCTATCTTATACTGTCTGTGTCCAGACTGCTTTCTCTGAATCCGAGACAGGGCACCATGAGCTACCACTTATAGTAATCAACATGTAACTCAACTAGAACGGGGCCAAACAAACTCATGCAGACACACATACACAATCTACTAAATACACAGTACATCTGCGAACTCACATTAAACGTACGCACACACACACCCTCGCTCACACACACACACACACACACACACACACACACATACACACAATCAAATACAAACACTCACATTCATTCTGTCACATAAACACACACACACACACGCACGCACACACACACGCACGCACACACACACGCACACACACACACACACACACACACAGACACATACATACACACAATCAAATATCAACACTTACATCCATTCTGTCACACACACATACAACAACACACAGACATGCGAACAGGCTCCAGCAAACACTTTTTGCCCATGAAAATGTTCACTGAATATGAGCGAGTGTGGTCACAGACTTTGATGTAGACACAGAAATTGCACCCATTTCATGGCAAGAGATAGAGTGTAAGTAAGCAGGTGACAGAGAAAAAGGAAGAGAGAAAAACGACTGAGAGAGAGAAAGAGAGAGAGAGAGAGAAAGAATCAAATCAAGACTCAGCTGTGGCCAATCATCTCTCTCCGAGTCCTGGCGGACACAGAGAGCTTTTTGTGAGGCGGCCATCTCCCAGGAGCCACTGCAGCGGCGAACACTCGGAGAGAAACTTATGAGCGTTTATCGAAAGGTCAAAGGTCAATCATCAACCTCAACTCAGGCTCAGCACAAATGCCTACCTGTCACCAGTGAGTGGACACAAGCAATTTCTAGTCTGGCAGAAGAAAACATCTTTAATGTGTCATCCGCGTTACGCTCAGACTGTCGGGCGAAATGTGGTGGTTGAAAGCCCATGCAGGGACACACAGGGATCACAGTAGAAGAGGAAAGCAGAAAGAGCATTGAGAGCGGCAGCCATGTTTCCTATTCTTTGCTGACTGGGTTATGGACGGAAATGACCAGCTTTTCAAGTAATACTGGATAGTACTATGGTAAATCACACTCTATAGAATGACTTGCCTTTTGTCTTGATTTTGAGTAAGAAAAAGGTGATGGATCGATATATTTCTTATTCTAGTGTGAGACCCCATATAGTTTCTCCTGACTCAAGAGAGGGGAAACTCCAAGGTCTCCTACGCACTTCCCAAACCTCCTCTCTAAAGGAGGAGGACCGGAAATGGAAACACCAGCGGTTATGGAAAGAGCTTTTTGGAAACACCCTGACATCTCGGACAGTCTCTGATTCAGAGAGACTTTTTTTTCCCCTTTTTGCTGGGGGTGGTAGTATGAGTGTATTGCAGCATCAGAGCACTGGCCCAGGCTCTGAAAATAATAATTCCACCCACTGTCACCAGAACATTTTATTTATTGACTTATTTATTTGTTGTTTATTTATTTGCATGTTTATTTATCAACTTATTTCTGTATGTGTCTGAGTAGCAAAGTCATATCTTTGAAAGGTATAGGCACACCTGAAAGGAGAAACAAGGAGTATCAGTTCATCAGTTCAAAGGTAGGGCAGCAGGTCTTATTCCTCGTGATCTTGGGCTGCCGTATCTCTGGTACAGCACGCCCATAAAGTGCAGAGGAGACGTGATTTACTGGGTGCTGCTATGGGCTGCGGCCTTCTTGCGTCTTACCACTCGCAGTGGGGACTCGCGTCGGGGCCTCCAAAAAACCCTGAGCTCCTTTGCTTTCCCTGCCAGTATGGCCTATGATTGGTAGAGCCTGGCCCTCCATATGGATCATATTAAACATGTGTGTGTGTGCGTGTGTGTGTGTGTGTGTTTTTCTCTGTTCATGACATACATCTGCCAAACACATGATCCAAACCCATGGCTGCAGGGTGGGCAAGCTATGGGTGAGCTATGGGTGAGCTGTGTAAAACACATGACAAGAAGAGTAGTGGACTTACTTTGGGGTCACACTATATTACCTGAGGTCTGTAAATACCCATATGATAGAGGTGTGTAACCCCTTCATGTCATCTGCAGCAGTGACCTGAATTGAATTATACATGTCAAGCGGATGAAATCATCCAGCATGTTCGACTTCAGTATCTCACTTCATATAAATGCTCTTTCTTCAAATTGACTACAATGCGTTAAATGTCCAACACCCAAGATTAGTAATGTTGCTGTAGTTTAAATGCGTGTCATCCAACAATCAGGGTTATTATAGATTAATGGTGTGGTAGTAGCCTACATTTACAAAAAAATCACAGCAGTCTAACTTGAATGGCTTTCCCAATGGAACCCACATAACAAACGGTATAAAATAGTAACGACTAACAGCACGTCGTATTTAACACACATACAGAATATCTTTCCCTCTCTCTGTCTTTCTTTTAGTTAGTGTTCTGTATCTGTAGCAATGAAACTATTTGTGTGCAAATCATCTATGACATCCTGATGCCATTAACCAATACTCATGTATTAGATAGAACCCCACTGTGTTATAAAGAAGATAATAATTTTATCACAAAACTATACTAAGTCATGGTGAATATACACAATATGTTACAAATTCTCAAAAAGGGTGTTTCTGATGGCACAAAGGTTTTGTAAATTGCATCAGAGGTGTCCTCAAACTTTAAATCAAATGTTGCCCAACGATTTACTGCTGATTTCCCTCTCTTTTTTTGTATGGCAGATTCTTAATTCTGTCCTCCCGCTGTCTGTAATAAATCTGCATCCTGAGTGTTTAAAGATTAATGCCTCTCTCTCTCACACACACACTCACACACACACATACTCTCTGCATCTCTTGCGAGCTCCCTCCCTTCCTTGCTGCCTTTCTCTCTCCCTCCCTTCCCTCTTTCCCTCCCTCCCTCTCTTCTTTCCTCTCCCTTCATCTTTCTTTCCTCGTTTCGACACCCAGGCAGTTCTCTCACGTATGCATATGCAAATGCCTCCTCTGCTGAGCCCGCTGGAAGTAATTGTATGCATTTTTAACTGGCCAATCGACTGACAGATAGGCACAGACTCTCACCCTCCTTCTCCACCTCACACACCCCCCCCCAACGCCAACCACTACAAACACACACACACACACACACACATACACACTCTCTCTCTCTCTCTCTCTCTCTCTCTCTCTCTCTCTCTCTCCTTTATTTTTAGCTCTGTGCTTCCCCCTCCAGATGCACAAGAATCATTATATGGAGCTGGTCTGCTGTGGGGCGATTAGAAAGAAGAAATATCTCTCTCTCTCCTCAGTCTATCTCTCTCTTTCTCTTTCTCCTTCTGTCTTTCCCACCAGCTCTACATCCTCAGTGCATGTCTCTGTCCCTCGCTCTCTCCGGTGGCATGCGTACTCTCCTTCTCCCCTCTATCTGTCCGGATCTAATACAGGGGAGAGTCGGGTTGTATAAAAGCTGTGGAGGGGAGCACCACAGTCTGTTGAGGCAGGGAGAGATGATGGACAGACAGTGTTCTGCATTGCTACACATTGCATTGCAGTGCTGTATTCATACAGTGAAATTCTCACAGAACCAAATGAAGTCACTTCCTCTAGATGATGTCAACAGAATATTGTCTTCCTTAGTTAGAGATCTAGAACCAAGCACTGATGTTGTACACATCTTTTTTGTGCACTGTTTTTTTTCCTCCCTAGTATGTACAGCCCAAATAAAGTCTCCTGCAATGAGCAGATACCTGGTGAAGCAGTAGGTCATGAAATCTAGGCTTGATAGCTACATGCTCTACAGCACTCACAGTGGCAACAGCTTTCAGCACATTCACAAAATATTACTCCAACTTTTATGGTGGGATCGGGGGGGTGGGGGGCAAAAGGCACAGTCAGGTAAGTGTCAAATAGAACACAGACTTAACTGATCAGCATCGAGTGCGCTTAAAGGGATATAGTCTACAGTAATATAATGTGTTGTCACTTTTCACAAAATGGCTGGCTACTCTTTTGAAGTTAAAACATTCCTGCACATTTAGTCAATATTTTAGCGGTTAATATAACGGTTTAGTTAATATTTTTCTTGTGGAAGCTACTGAAGCTGTGAAATGTAAAATTGTCTAATAATATCCCATGTTGGCCTGTCAGTGTTGTTGATTTATTTTCTACATTATACTCTCTCTTTCTGGTGTGACATTTACAGTAATTAATAAAATGATTCTAGCTGTCTGTCCCACTAACTAACCCACTAATAGCCTCCATCTATGGTAGTGGAAAATTTCAAAGGTGTTTTTTTTTTTTTTTACCTCAATGAACGTTAAATAACTACAACTCCCAAATGCCCAAAGGTTGAGTACGGCAACAATGCAGATAAGTTAACATTCTTTCTTTGAATTCTTTCTCAGCATGTTTCGACATGTATTCAATTATTCACCTTTACTCAGGTTTTTTTATGTGCTCAAATGATACAGCCATATTGTCTTTCCATTCCTGACAACATTTTCTCCCTCCAAATAACTAAATACAGTACAACACGAAAGTAGCAAATACCAGCTGTTGGCTTCAGCTGGTTAGGCACCAGGCTAAAGCCATACCTAGAAATGGATTTAAACATCAACTGAAATGCAGTTACTCTGAAGCTCCTTCAGCCTAGGGATCTGAAACATGAGACTTGCTTATGAAGCTTGCACCAAACTTTGCAGAAATCTTCCTGAGGAGACATATTACTAGTAAACCAGTAAGGCCTTGTTTCTCCTGACACAGTCTCCAAAAACCTTTGACCTCAAAGCACTTTACTTAGCAGAGTGGTAGAGTAGAGATACTTTATTAATCCTGGAGGAAATTAAGGTGTCCAGCAGCATATAAACATCATAAATATGTCCCATATAACATAACATATCCACCATATCCACCATATACACATCTCACATATACATCATACACATATACTTTACTTGGATCAAATGAAGAAATGCTCTTTTCTACTTCCACCTGTAAATAGGCCAAAGACCCTGTTGTCACCTAGAGCTTCAGAGAGCTTTCCACAGACTACTCGGCACAGTCAAATCAGTGCCTTATCAGCAAGACCCCTCTTCCCCTCCTTAGCATGAACCTTATTCACCTTTGAACTCTAACATCTTATTTCTTCAGGGGAACTGTGGTGGGCTGGTATTTGGTAAGATGCCATTCTTCTAAACTAGCTCTATCTTATCATGAGCTATACGTAAACAAAGGGGCCTATAGGTCTTGGTAAGAGAACAATGGCTGAGGCTGATTCCAAAGGGTGGGGGGGGGGGGGGTTGGGTGGTGGTGGAGGGGGGAGAAGGAGGGGGGAGTTAACCCCCCCCCCCTTAGGTACAGCTATTGACCATTTGGTGGGAGGAGTGTGTGGGAAGCTACAGTAGGGGTGGGAGATGGAGGGGGATGTGATGTGTCTTTACTTAGCCCATGGCACTGCATACCCTCAAAGGTTTCAGTGGAAGACATGCTGAAGAGCAGACAATGTTGTGGTGTATTTACAGAAAACACAAAGTTTCAGTTTCATTAAAAGTCAAGAGGGTAATGTCAAAGTAAAGGTCCCACAAAGGCTTGGCTATTAAACCGTTATTCTGACTTTTCCAATTTGATACAACATAGACTGAATATCGAACTAGCACAAAAATGTTAACTGAATGGTTCTTTGGAAAATTAAACCCCTTTGGTCTGTACTGTACTCAATGTCCTATTTTTTTCCAACCACAGCACTCGTTGACCTCGACCAACAGGCCAATGGTTGGAAGTACTCTGGTTGAAGTCCAGAGCATTTCAACCCATTAGCCCTGAGCCCTAACTGAATGGGGCCAAGGAACTTTTAAGTTTCATAAAAATATTCTCAGTACCTTAACACACTTTCTATAACACAAATACATACCTTCTGAAAAAAAAAACAGAATTGCCTTAATAAAAAAAGACCTGCAATTAATTAATTAATTAATTAATTTTTATCTCAAACGGTTTTAATCTTCACACATTTATATTTTTAGCTGTTTCACGGTGTATCACTACATCCCTGAAAAATAGCTATGCCTTAAAATGAAATGTTGTGGAGCATTACCTTGTGTTGTTAATAGATGTGTGTTCATCACTTGTCACTTGTCTTCACTGAATTTTGTAATTGTTCTCTCTGTTGACTAATTTAAACTGCCACAACCACCGTACGTCATTGTTTTATAATTCAAAGAACGAACGAAAATGCAGCATCGGCTGGACTTTTATATTGACATTTTATCCTTCCATTTTCAGAGATAAGTTATGCAGGTTACACAGATGTTTGGAAGGTTACCATCACTGGAATTACCAAATACTGGACCTGCTATGGAACCAGTAGGCCTATGTTACTGTAATCTAAGTGGAAATGACTTGTTACATTTGAAGTGTCCTGATCTGATCTGTTGCCTCTGCTGTGTGAGTGGCTGCTGTTTGGAGGCAGCCTGAGGTTGTGCATGTCTGTCTGTGCTGTAAATGTGGTCTGCATTTATGTGCGTGGATGCATTCGATGCTGAATTCAACTGTGGATTTCAATCTAATTTCCTTAATCACTGTGTGTGTGTGTGTGTGTGTGTGTGTGTGTGCGCGCTCATCTGTATGTGTCTGTCTGTCTGTCTGTCTGTGTCTCTGTCTCTCTGTGTAATTTTGTGTTTTGTGTGTGTGTGTGTGTGTGTGTGGTGTGTGTGTGTGTGTGTGTGTGTGTGTGTGTTTTTGTATATAGGTGTGTGTTATAGTAACATGTGTGCACCTCCTCTGAACGCTGTGTCCTTAGTCATAGCGTGGTCATGCCAGGGGTTGCTTAGGGACATGATTAGATAATCCGTGTCCCTCTCCCCCTGCTGTTGCCCCAGTCTGCTGCATGATAACAGCTCCCGGATTTGGATCAGCAGTCTCTGTCCACTGTGGTTGGCTCACTGTGAATGCATGAACACTCAAACAAATATATGGACAACAAAATACAGCACATACAAGTGTGTTTGCATTATTTGTTGATAAAGAATGTCATACCTGTGTGTGTGTATATACTGTATATATATATATATATATATATATATACACACACACACTATCTATCTATCAGATAGATAGAAATACTGTGTTAATATATATATATATATATATATAGAGAGAGAGAGAGAGAGAGAGAGAGAGAGAGAGAGACAGATAGATAGATAGATAGAAATACTGTGTAAATATATATATACATATATATATATATAGAGAGAGAGAGAGAGAGAGATGGATAGACAGATAGACAGATAGATAGATAGATAGATAGATAGATAGATAGATAGATAGATAGATAGACTAACTGTGTGTCTATATATCCAGGCTGGCATTTACTGTCTTGATACACTGTCACCAATGTCAGTATCATCAGTCCTGACTCTATCGGTTTATCTCTATTAAAATGTTGATGAGTGACTTCCTGACTTCCTCAGCAAACACTCATCAGGTCTCTGCACGTCCTGTTTGCTTGTCTGGGCATAGCAGAGCTGTTTACAGACAACATCTCAGGAGTACACCATGGTACAGTAGCCTATACTTTATTTTAAGATGAAATATTATCAGTGACTGTAAGAATTTTAGCTATTCTTAATCTTAATAAATAATTAATAATTAATTTGAGTTGTTTTTTTCCATCCATCCTGTACTAGTTGTTTATATCGATAGCCACACTATTCAAATACACTCGTTCCATAGATAGATCTTCACAGTAGACTGATTTTTTGAGTTCAATTGTTCTGAAAGACACCGCATACTCAAGTGAATATTCATCATAATGATTAATTTAATTAAATTAAGTGAAATGAAGAATGGAAAAACAGACCAAACTCTAATGCAGGCCAGTATCTATAACTGTTGTGTGTGCTATTTTTATACTACGCATTATACCAGGCTGGACAAATTATATCTCTGTGTTACACTAATTCACCTAGGGCAAATATTATTAAATAAAGTACAAGCACCTATTAATTCTGCAACAGCTATTATTGGAAGGAGACCATTGTGCTTTTTGTAATCTCTCTCAACTGTGACACTCACAACTTCACAGAGACATCCTTTATTTACCAAACGCATTGGCAATAGAACCTGGAAGTTGCTGTTGTGTTTAACACGCGGCTGCAGCGCAACACAGATGTCGAAAACATCTGTTCCCAGATGTGAGTGAGATCCAGACTGCAGACCTGTTTGAGTCTGAATATTTATGATTTCAACAGATGACATACCTGCACACCTGCCTCTATTGCCACATACAGAGATATACACATACACAAACTCTCTCTCTCTCTCTCTCTCTCTCTCTCTCTCACACACACACACACACACACACACAAAGAGAGAAAGGATGATGTCACCAAATCCATGTGCTCATTCATAAAATGATGTTAGCACTACCTATTTTTCATCTGACAACAACAGTGGATTTTAATGATAGTTGAACTAAACATCAGATCCTGGAGAGTCTTTTTGGATAATGTCCATTTACATTTGATTCAATTTCTCACTGTCTATAAATTACTTATAATGCAGTTATAGCCTCCAAAACAAACTTCTTTAACTTATCTTTCAGTGGTCTTATGCAATAACTCAAGAAATATGATACCCAACTGAGAAGAAAATGGCCTTCAAAACTCATGCATTAACCACTGCCAATAAACAATCCTCCATCAATAAAATAAGTGTAATGCAGTATTGAAATCAATGGTTGTATCTGAGTAAATGTAAGTGAATTTGAATGTGTACTTCACAATCTTTAAAGAGGTAGAGAGTAGTTTGAGATCTACTTTGATGAGGATGAGTGCATTCCCCTATCTGACCTTATAGTGCTGTGGAGCTATGCACATGAGGAGTGTGCATTTCTGTGCCTCCGTAATGTACAGACACCAGTGACACACAAGGTGTCATCACGACCACAAATCACTTCTCTCTATGCCTCTCTCCTCCCTCGTGTGTGCGTTCTCTCTCTCTCTCTCTCTCCTTCCCTCCATCTCTCTCTCTCTCTCACTTACTCACTCACTCCCCCTCCCCTCCCCTCTCCACTCCACTCCACTCCTCTCCTCTTAGCTGCCACCCCTCCTCTGGATCATCATATAGGGGCCGGTCTGTGTGTGTGTGTGTGTGTATGTGTATGTGCGTGTGTGTGTGTATGCGTGTGAGGCGAGCACATGGGAGATGGGGCATGTTGGCCTGGCCTCTTCCTGTGCCTCTGCTCCTCCTGCTCATGCAGGCCGGCCCTCTTAAAGCCGCAGAGGCCCTGACAGAAACGGGAGCAGGGAGGTCCAGGCTGCAGCAGCCCTGCCCAGCCCAGCCACAACCCCAGGGCCTTTTATGCAAATACCCCACACCAGTGTGGGGTGGGAATGGCCAGAGGGAACCTACGGCGGGGTGGATGGGTGAAGGGGTGTGGGATTGTTTGGGTGGTAGGAGGGGGGAGGGAGGGAGGACTTTTTTTTTTTGGGAGGGGGGGGCATGTCTAGATCTGTTTGTCGTCCGTTAAGCCGTCCCCCTTTTCATTCTTACTTCCCCCTCATCACGCACGCAGGCATGAGCGCACACACTCACACACCCACACACAAACACACGCACACAGGCACACATACACACACAGTCATGCAGTCTGCCTGTCTGACTGACTTCACTCTTGTCCTTTTTTCTTCCCTCTCTTTTACTTTAGCTCTATCTCTCCCCACACACACACATACGCATACACTCATACACTCTTACTCACCTTGTCATTCTGTCTTTCTCTAGCCCATAACCTGCCAGCACTAGTAGTGTCTGCGTGAGGATTTGTAGTGCTATTGTGCGCTGGTGAGACAGAGAGACAGTGAGAGAGATGATGCATGGAGCTATGTGGGCCTCGCTGTGGAAACTGGGTCGCCGTGAGAGCGAGGGATGAAAGACAGATAGATAGATGGAAGGGCAGAGGGAGAGAATGAGAGAAAGGGGGGGAAGGAAGAAACATGCATGTGCATGCATATAAGTGTGTGTCTGTGCATGTGTCTCTCTTTCTCCATCACACACACACAGACACACAGACACACACACACACGCACAAACACACACATCTTGCACATCTTGGATGAATTGTAGTGTTAAAATTTAACACAGTTAAACATAAAAATATTTCTCGCTTTACTTTTTCATTGAGGAAATTATTGTCAAATACTCCTATATTCTCTTCATTATATTAAATAATCCTTATCTGTATCAAAGCATTTTTGAAATATACCAAAATTACTCAGACCTTAAGCTGAAAAAACACGTGAAAATAAAAACACTATGCATGAATGAAAAATACATTTCCTCTGTAAACAAACTACTGTAAACTACTGTATATCCATATTTTGCAGTAGAAATAGGAGTTGTGGGGAAGATTATACAAACACTTTGACACACTACTTGACACACTGCAGCACAGAGACACATAACACATCATATGAAACATATCTGAGAGCTGTCAGTCTACATCAGAGCACGAGGACAGCACAACTTGCACAGGTGTCTGTCTGAGAAAAGCATCTGTCAGCGAGCCACAAAGAGGGTGGAAGTGAGTGAGTGCATCCATCGTCGGGAGACATGGCGGCTGCTGGAGAGAGGTACTTTGAGCTAGTCGTAGCTAATGCTAAAAGTGCTTATTTGGGTTTCCATGTCTGATGACAGCAGTGGGAAGGGTTGGAGTTCGTTCTTTTCCATCTTCTGACTGATGCCTAAACCTCAACAAAAAAGTAAAGGAAATATGTGACAATTAGATCAACAGAAGAAACAAAAAGATGAATCTACAGAGGAAAATTGATTTCATGTGATCCTCATCATTGGAGAAGTTAAAGAATGTAAACAGACACAGCCACACACACACACACACACACACACACACACACACACACACACATACACACACGAATACAAAAGCACACCCATATTCACAAACATGAACACATGATCGTTTAAATTTTGGTGTCTGACTTTTAATCTGATCCTGTCTGCATCTGGTCATTCTAAGCTGTCATGCCGCCAGTGGTTTTGATGGAAGTGACACTGATACATAGCACACATGTGATATGACCTTATAAAAAAAGCACAAATTGCACTCACATGTTTGCTAAAGCAAAAGTCCAATCATTGGAGCCTTTCAGAAGTCCCAGCTCCCATGTCCAACGAGTTTGCTTCTGTCAGCCTATGCTGGCTAAAGTAGAGAAAAACACTGGGACTTTTATCTCACTGCAACCGCCTGCCTCCTTCCAGCTGTGTGCTCATGTGTTTATGTGGCTCCCTGTTTTGTTTTGTTTTCTTCTTTCTTTCGTTTTCTTTTTTCTTTTCTTCTCTCGCTCTCTCGCTCTCTCATCCATGTTTGTGGGCATACAACATTTAGATTCTTATCCTTTCTTTCTCCGCCTCTCTTTCTCTTTCTTTTAGACAGTCTTCTGGTGGCATTGCGTATGTGAATGTGTGTGTGTGTGTGTGCGTGTGTGTGTCTGTCAAAAGCAACCAGTTCAATATTGTACCTTATAATCTATAATTGAAGTTGCCGTATCTGGAAAAGAAGGCACTGTGTCTATCCATAATATCTGACTGACTGTTGCTGCTTCGGTTAATGTCAGAGTCACATGACTGATTCATGTCTGAGCAACTGTTGCAACTGGTAAATCTTTGCATATTTATTCTGCATTGTGGACACAAATGGGAGTCTTCCTCCTTGTGATCGTTTGCAAGTTGAACCATAGGAACGGCAGCGTTGCCACAACGCTACTTCACAGCATTCGTCCCACCTTCTAACAAACCCCCCTCCCATCCCGAGCAACCGTCGCCATAGAAACACAGGCCAATCGGAGCACAGAGAATGCAAGAAGGGGGCGGGGGAAGGCGCCTCTTCTACACACACACACACGCACACACACACACATACATACACACATACACAGAGTGAAATGAGAGAGGTGGACATTCACATAAGCATGCATACATACACACACATGCACACGCACATGCACACACACACACACACACACACACACACACACATACACATACATACACACACATATATAGAGTGAAATGAGAGAGGTGGACATTCACATAAGCATGCATACACACACATGCACACGCACATGCATACGCATACACACACACACACACACACACACACACTTGTCCCTTCGTGTTGTCTGTAAAGGCATACACTATCTTGGACACACAGGTTTTCTGAGATGAGCCTGAGCCTGACACTTGTCCAGTGTCCAGACACTCACAAACAATGAGACAAGGCTCACATGCAGATTGTAATATAGGTACCACAACGCAAGCGCAGTAGCTGTTTATTACACACACACACACATACATATACACATACACATACATACACACATACAGACACACACACACACAGACAGAAACACATGGAGTGAAATGGAGAGAGGTGGACATTCACATAATCATACACACACACACACACACACACACACACACACACACACACACACACATACACACTTGCCCAAGCGCAGCAAGCGCAGTAGCTGTTTATTGAACATCCAGTATGAGGACGGAATATAAATTAAAGCACATATGTCAAATTACAGCTGAAGCAAGTAATGAACTACAATTGTGATTACCACCACACTACTAAACACCACAGTATTGAAATGATAAAAATCTTTTAAGACAGTTTGAGTCAAGAATTTAAACCATAGCTTAGTGATGGTGAATCAGGAATATAGTTTTACTTGAAATATTACATTAGTTTGATTTGAAATGATACGTTGCATTTATTTGATCCTCAGCACATATTTATGCAAGGCATCCATCTTAATCAGTTGCCCAAGAGATTTAGGACACTTCATCTCTACATTTAAATCCCACCATCAAATCCCTCTATCTTCTTATTGGATATTACTGTTATTCATGCAGGAGAACCAAAACCTGTATTCAGTGTCCAGCTTTCCTCTGTGGATTTATGGTGGAAGCAGGACGCTGTGTGTGAGAGGCTACAAGGTTTATCATGGCTTCGCTGCAACCTTTAAAGTCCTTAATCGGTAAACCCAAAGTTTGTATTTTGCTATATTTGTCTTAGTCATAGCAATGTTAACTCTTTAGGCTCTCTTCCTATTATATTGTGTTGCATTACGATACAGTTTTTATTATCTGTAAAAAATTGTAAAAAAAAAAAGAAAAGAAAAGAAAGAAAATAATAATAATATATATATATATATATATTGTATTTGTATTGTATTGTGTTGTACTGTCAAATTTGTGATTAAATTCCATTTTAATATATGTGCTTGGTCTCTGCATGGTCTCCAGTTTCAGGTTTAGTTCCTCTGGGCACCTCACCCTACCTCTGTATCATGGCCTCCTGCCCAAGAACCACAGATGGGAATTAACTTACAGCTACAGTCAGCTTCTGGCACATACCTATAACACTGCCACTCAAAAACACAAATAAGGATAATTAAAAGGTCTCAACTGTTCAGTATAACATTTAGTAAATTCAGCTTAAAAACTGATATAATTATTTAAAATGTATAGCATATGTGTCTGAATACTGTGAATTAATTTATTATTTATTCACTAAATGGACTCGTTCTTATACAGAAAAAAACGCTCACATTTAAACATCAAAAAAACAGAAATAGCAGAGCAAAGAACAGAAACAGTCGGCTTGCCGATAACAGTGTGGTATGAGGAAGTAGAAAATGTGAATCAGAGTGAAAGTAAAGAAGAAACCCCCCAAAATAAACCCCTTGAAGAGTGAGAACTAGTGGGAGGAGGAGAAGGTTGAGCTGTTGGAGGCTCTTGGGGCCTCTGGATCTCTTGGACACTCCAGACGCATCGCCGCCACCTCCTCCTCCTCTTCTTCCTCCTCTTAGCTTAGCTCCACGCCTGGTAAACAGGAGAGCATTTTTTCCTCCACCCTGAGACTGTGCGCTAGCTGCACCAAATATAGCCGACTATTTCCAGCTTCCCTGGCGCTAACGCGCATCCTCCCCCTCAGCTGTCTCACACACACATAGGGCCACATCTAATCTACGCACACACACACACACACACACACACACACACACACAGATACATACAGGCAGATACATACAGGCAGATCCCCCATACATGCAGCTTTTTAATATACACTCTTCCAAGAGACTACAGGATTGTTAGGCAAAGACAGGAGAGATGAGGAGAGAGAATGAGAGAGAATGAAAGAGCTAGTGAGTGAATGAGTAGTGTGGGGACAGTGAGAGGATAGCGCAACCTAATTAAAGTTACCCACAGCGTGAACTAGAGTCTCTTTGAAGCATGTGAAAACTGCAAGAGGACAGGAGGAACCGGACTAACTGGGTGTGTGAAATTCACACGAAGAGGAACGCTTCATTCCACAAAGCTTAGGATAAATAAGCCTGCCTTGTCTGACCATGGGCATCTTGTTTTCTTGTGTATGGTTGTGTGCATGTCTGTCTGTGTGTGTGTGTGTGTGTGTGTGTGTGTGTATTTAAGTATTCAAGGTGTCTGTCTGTCTGTGTGTGTGTGTGTGTGTGTGTGTGTATCAAAGTATGTCAGTGTGTCTGCATGTGTGTGTGTGTGTGTGTTTGTGTGTGTGTTTGTGTGTGGGGGGGGGGGGGTAGTTTGCTCAATGATTTGCCTTTGCTGTACTGCAGCGTTGGCTTTTGAGGCTCGTAGAAGCATGTTTGAAACAGCATGTGAGTGGCCTAAATTGTGCATGTCAGTGAATTGAATGACAGTGACAATGACAACATTGAAGAGTGAAACAGAAGGCACATTTGCTGTGACCTTGAGTGTTGATGATAACATCAAACACATGGGCCTTTAGCTAAGTACTTAAGCTGTTTATATCTTTGTTTTTGTTTTTTTTCCTTTATACTTTTTTTGCTAGTTTTTCTTTAGTTGGACAATGTAAGCTCCCTCTTCATGGAAAACCTTCACAGATCATTTCACAGCAAACCTAGCAGGAAGAACAAACGGCTAAGCTCTTGGGAATGCTGGAGAACATCCAGGAATCTCCAGACAAAGATTCAACTTTGATTTATTATTGAAATGACTCTATCAAAGACTCACTGATTAAAAGAATTCATTAAAAAGCGTCTTTCATCAATTTGTCAATACCTGTCTCAGACTCGAACTGCTATACACCTCTGATTCATCCACATGGAAAAACAACTAGGTCCTTCAAGACGGACAGAGGGAGCTCAAATAATATCTGAAATATCAGCCTCCATGTTTTCCTTCAGCTGAATTAGTTTGAATTAGATGAAGGTCACTACCAAGACCAAGGTCATCGTGGTGAAATCTCACATGATCTGTTCTGTACTGAATAATTCCCACACTAGGTTAGGTCTAAAACACACCAGATGCATGATCTGTGCATTATGCTGCTGAACTGAATTCACTGATTTTCAGGAGCTTGAGTGTGCAGTGGGTCTCTCATACAAGCTCTGTAAATTCTCTAACTTGGAACCAAGGACAGGGACATGAAAATCAAGCCATTCTGCAGCTGTAATGCACACACAATGTATCAGGTGTGTTTAATCGCTTTGGATGGAAGTGTCCACCAAACGCATGAATGTAAACGTAATGTGTGCTATAAAATGGTTGGAGGAACTGAAAAGTAATGAAATGGTGAAATGGCAAGAGCAGGAACTCAGTGGCAGGAAATGTCTTTTTTTTATCTGGAATACTGTTACAGTTCAGTGAGCTGACATCATAAAGGCCCGGAATATCCGGGTCAAACATCCGGTGAGTTTCATCACGAGTCCTAATCCCTCTTTGCCGGACAGAGGCACAGCCACAGGGAGGGGCTCAGGATCCTGCATGTCTGTAAAGGCACCTCTTGTTACCACCAGCAAGGCTGTCCTCAGAGAAGAGTGACAGAAAGCCCTCAAAGCCACTCACAAGAAAGCAAGATCATGCTGGCCAAGAGAGGGAAGCCATTATTTAAATTCAGTGTTCATCTTGAGGTTCAAGGCTTCTTTTTGCTTCACACACTCCCACCACCACCTCCACAGCCTGTTCAGGCCCTCCCCAACTGATCCACATGTGTGGAGAGAGGCCCCCAGGGGTGGGGTTTGGAGTCACAATAAGGGGGGATTTGGGTAACATGATCAGTGGTCAAATTATAAAACATGAAATATTCCTAGATTGTTTTGTGCCTAAAAATATGTTTCCAGGTTGTTCACAGGTAGAAACAATGTTATGGATGTATATCATGTGTTTCTATTTTTCTCGATGAAAAGCCAAATAAAAGAAGTTCTATGAGTATCACAGTCTGGCCGCCATAATGTTGGTGGGAGGGCCTTCTTTGGGAAAAACACTCAAATAATCACTAAATACAGACACATACACACACACACACATGCATGCATATATACATGAATGTATGTCCATTCTACTTGCAGTACATACACACACACACACACACACACAAATCATCCAGCAGCACCACCTCCACCATTACGTAACATCCACAACCATCTGCCACATAAAGGTGCTCTCCCCCATACCTACTCTGGCTTCCAACACACAGACACACAGACACACAGACAGACACACAGACAGACAGACACACAGACACACAGACAGACAGACAGACTTGGGGTCACCACTGCCTGCTGACCTGAGAGCGTTCACAGACACATTTGGGATTTGGGGGGATGCGCCCACATATCATTACGCACGCCTTCACCCCATCTAGTCTACACCCCTCCTCGCCACCACACACGCACACACACCACACACACACCACACCACACACACACACACACACACACACACACAGATACACTGTCCACAGAGACATTAATCTTGGATACAATCTAAATCCCAGATGATCCAATCCATGGAGTAATGCTTGTCTTGTATATTGCAGTGTATTTAGGCCTTCAGAAAAAAGGACTCCATTCAGGAAGGACAGTTTCCACGATTGAGGTTTAAACAAGGAACAGTCAAAGAGGCTTTTCAGCAGAAGACAGCCAGCCATCCAAGAGCATGTTCACTTGTGCTGTATGTATTTAAACTATAGAACTTTCTAGTAATCCTGGTCTAAGCCAGGTGCAGACAATGTACAGACATGTGCTATCTGTACATGTGACATAAAGAATTAAAATCCGTCTGCTATTTATTTAGCTGTTGTTCTTTGGATATCATTAGACTTGGCAATTATCAGTTGTCAGACAAATTTATTAAGGAATGCCAGATGTGCCAAAAATGTGCAAATTATATGTACAAAAGCAAATATTTTAAAGGTGACTCATAACACATCAATATTAATTCATCAAATCATTTGAATAAAAACAGGGTCATTATATCATCCTACACTTTGCAAAATTCCTGTAAATTTTCTTAAAATGACCTAAATGCATTGAACAGTAACTAGAACAAACATAAGAACTGGATACTCTTGCTTTTGAACAGTATTAGCATTAGCTATGCTACATCAGTGTTATGCCATATATACCAGTTTCACTATTGCATATGCACATGGTACTCAGTTAGAACCATTAGTTGTGGATGTATGGAGGACATGTGATTGACTGGGTAATTGTGTCCTACATGTTTTATGTACTGTGAGTTACATCCCCATAATATTCTAAGTGTTATATGCACAGGTGCAGTATGTTATATACATGCATCCATATGTTTCATGTTGATGCACATATGTTGAGGTTTCCTACATCACATACCCCTAAACATGGTCTGAAGCTAAACATGAAACCCAACTTCTCCAGCAGGCCTGTGCTGCTGATTGCATGCGCTGCCAGAAATATCCAGCACTCCTCATCCAGGCTTATGTAAGAGCCTGCAGCAAGCCAAAGGAGAAAACAGCGATGGGGTGGGAGGGGGAGACACAGAGTGTACTCGCTCTGCAACAGCAGTCTTATCGCTTTAGCGCTCCCATCCTATTTCC
Source organism: Tenualosa ilisha (assembly GCA_015244755.2). Taxonomy (NCBI): domain Eukaryota; kingdom Metazoa; phylum Chordata; class Actinopteri; order Clupeiformes; family Clupeidae; genus Tenualosa; species Tenualosa ilisha. The sequence continues at coordinate 986,483 of PYXC01002419.1, forward strand.
CTCTCTTTCCCTCCCTCCCTCCTCCTTCTCTCTCTCTCTCTCGTCTCTCTTTTTCTTTCTTTTTCTGCTCCTTCTCTCTCTCTCTCTCTCTCTTTCTCCTCATCTCTCTGCTGACTTGCCTTACACGCTACTGGACACACTTACACACACACACAGATTCTCCCTTCAGCAAGCAGGGTAGAGAGGACAAGAGGAGAGTAGAGAGAGAGGGAGAGAGAGAGAGAGAGAGAGAGAGAGAGAGAGAGATGCTAAACGAGAAACAGACATGGTGCTGTGGCGAGAGAAAATGGGAAGCAGAGAAGAGAAGAGCGTAACGTGTGCAGCAGGAGCATCCCTCTCTTCTCTCCTCTCCTCTTCTTCTCTCTCCTACAAGTCCTCCTCAGTGTGAGAAGAGGGGAGATGAACAAATGTACGACCAATGCTCCAGGGGCCAGCCATCCAGAGCCATACAGCCCATAGACCAGAAAAAGCTCCAGGATGTGAGGAACGGGCTGGCCCCCAAGACAGCTCTGTGTCCCGATATGTGTGTGTGTGTGTGTGTGTGTGTGTGTGTTGTGTGTGTGTGTGGATTCAGAGCCCGGCAGAGGCGAGGGCATGTGCTGTTTCCCAGCGATTAGCAAATGAGTGTGGACGGCCCCAAAACAGTTTGAGAAGAGCCACATGATTCAGGGTTAATGGCAGTGACCAGCTAAACCCTGAAAGGCACAGTCTTCGATCCTGGCAGAAAGGCTGTTAAGATTTATCAAACAGGCTTGTCCCTTTGTGCACCTGAAGCAACACTGTTTGTTTGTTTGTTTGTTTGTTTTTAATTGTAAACATACTGGATAGACAGCTAGAGGAACATGACAAGAATGTCACTGAACTCAATAAAAAGTGTGATAAATTACAATTACGGACTATGCCTTTAATACTTGGATGATCAATTGACAGCAAACACAGTTTTAGCACTTACGGTCTGTCGACAGTCATGAACTAACAAATAAACACAAGGACAATCACCAGGTACCCTAGGAAAATGTGCTGGCAGTGGAATGACATCCATCAGCTAGTCAAACTCTTGTTATCAGCAGACCCACACTTGTCATATTTACTGCAAGCATTAATGAAGAAGGTGCTGAATTGGCCAAGTCTGTGTGCGCACGTGTGTGTGTGTGTGTGTGGGTGGGTGGGTGTGCGCGCGTGTGTGTGCGTGTATTGTATGTGTGCGTGTGTGTTTGTGTGTACATGTGTCAGTCTTTCAATGTGCAATACTCAAGAAAACATCCAGAGGGGCAAGTGGGGAACAGGGCTGATAACAGGAGGCTGTGTGTGTGTGTGTGTGTGTGTGTGTGTGTGTGTGTGTGTGTGTGTTTGGTGGCAGCCCCTGGCTCCATCCCTGTCTGCTCTGGATGGGAGTCATGTCCCCCAGCTCAAGGCATCCACACACACACTCTCCGCTCCACTCGACAGCAGACGGTGTTTGGATGCTCTCTTGATCGCTCCTCCTGGACAAATAAGGCAGCCAGTGGCTCCTTAACATTTCTTTTTTTTCACCCCCTCAGAGTTGGGAGGAGTTCAGGTATCCTGAGTGTTTCTGGCCCATGATCAGCATAATAACCGAAGACATGCTTGAGATGTGCACTGCTTAAGAGTGGCCATGAATATCCATTATTCAGAACCATACATGATAGATTATGGAGAGTCTGGTTTCAGAGGAACACACGCCACATTTCAATGTGTGTCTGAGTAGATTACTGATAAACACTCATAAACACATGGCACATGTACAAACACCCACCCATCCACACACACACACACACACACACACACATACACACACACACATACACATAAACACAAACATACACACACACTCTCTCTCTCTCTCTCTCTCTCTCTCTCACACACACACACACACACACACACATACACATAAACATAGACACACTCTCTCTCTCTCACACACACACACACTCACACACACACACACACACACAGTGGACTTCAGAGCCTCTGTAGTGGAACTTCATGCGAATGCATTTAAAGTGGTCGCACTGGGCTGTGGGATTTGGTTGGGAGTCCAAATCCATTGCTGCCCAGTGAGTGTGTCCCCTTCACACTCCTCACTGATCATAAAGCCTTGTTATGCAGTGGATCTGTGCTTGACACTCAGAGTCAGAGGCACCAGACCACTGGCCCGTGTGTGTGTGTGTGTGTGTGTGTGTGTGCGCGTGTGTGCACATGCTCATGTGTGTTTGTAACATCTCAGAAGTCTTGTAGATTTACATTTGACACTTTCACTAAAGCGAATGTTATTACTGTAAAAATCAGCAGCCGTGGCAAAATACTGTATTGTGCAAAAACAAATGCACGTGGATAGTAATGTTTTTAAAAGCAATGTCTTGCTATTGTCTGTCTGCTTGCCAAGTGCTGCCGTGACGACCACTGGATGTGAAATAGTGCATGTGTTGACCATCTACAGACGACTTCAGGCTAGGGCCAATGAGTATGCTCTCTTCTCTCTCTTTCGTGCCATCCTTCAGGTATTGGCTTTAATTACGTTCAAGTTCTTGCAATGTTTATCACAAGGCTATTTGTTTTTGTCACACGTTTCTCACAAACCTGTTTGTTTTGTTCATGTATGTTACATGCTAAGATAGCTTAAATCCACATGATCTCCAAACTGATAGAGGGCAGTGCTGCTGCAGGGGGCATGGTATTTTATTGTGTCCATTGGCAAGCAATTGAGTCACTACAATAGGTATAAAACTGTACAAATGCTATTTTTTCTGACTCCTGATTCTTATTCCTGACTCAGCATTGCTTGTTTACTGTACATTTAAAAAAATGACTTGCCTAAAGGTCATGACTCATGTATCTTCAAGATTGAGCTTAAATGATTCTGCTTCCCTTGCACCCCCTGGTAAATGAATGTTTTATTCTGACTTGTATGATTGTGTGATTAAAGTTTGTGTGTGCATGAAAGTGCGTGTTCACACTTGTGTGTGTCTTTATGTGTTGGTGTGTGTAGGTGCATGTGTGGGTGAGTGTGTCTTTATATGTAGACTACAAGTGAGTGTGTGTGTGTGTGTGTGTAAAAGAGATGTGTGTATGCCACGGCCAGGGAAGATTTACATGCCAGGGGGACGGTAAACATATTTTATCACACACTCAAGCACAGTGGCCGTAAATCGTGGAGTTTGTGGCATCCTCCCTCATCGCGGCACTGTAAAGTGCATTAATGAGGACTGCCCCCTCTTAAGTGCGTGGCAAAGAGACGTGCTGAGAGCCTTTCTGCAGCAGCCCCACGGCCTGCTCATGCATGATATAAAACCCCCAATCGCATCTGTTATCGCCACTATAACTCTCAGCGTGCCCGCTAGTCTTAGTGGTCATAAAAGTATTTGACCAGGCAGCTGGAGAGGATGTGTCACAGTTAGTGATGATGATGATCTATGCCATTTTTGTTTGGTTACAATAAATAATCTGGATATCAATATATTTTCATAATTGCCATTTAAGTAGGTGTTAATGTTTTTCCTTAGCTCAATCTCTCTCTTTCTGTTCTTTGATGACCTGAACACTATTTATCTTCAATGCCAGAAATCAAAAGTACCGAATGAAATACAATGCCGACTTTTGGTGTGACATGAATGTGGTGGGTACAGAAATAGCCCAGTCAGAAGTTACCCTGATAAATTATTACACTTACATATCAATATTAACTAGCTTCCTCACTACCAGTCCTTGAAATGCATGGAATATCCCTCGGCAATGTTTCTGTTACAAATAAAACACCACCAAACAAAACATAGATCAAAACCAAAACAAGGCCCAGGGCCTAAACTTGGGGCAGAAGTTAAGTGTAAATTAGACCTTGGTTGCATGTATATTTTTTTCTGCACTCATACTCAAAGATTATATATTATAGAGGCCCTTCCTGGACGCCGATGCTAGGCCCGACTCCCCTTCCTTGAGGCTTTGTGATTGACCCCCCCTCACAATGACACTGTCAAACGGACCCTTACTGTTACCCCCATGACCCATTTCACTCCTTTGAGTTTGACACTATGTCTGGCCACTGCTACATTGTCCAGCCATAATTCCTGATGACCACGTATAGACTGACTACCATGTAATGTAAAAGTGGGATAATACTCTATTATGAACTATTATGAACCTTAGCTAAACCCATAGGCAACTTGTAGTCTGTCATGGTTACTACTGATTGTAATTTTTCTGCATGACCCCTGGCTGTTGGGTTAGCCCCTTGAGTTGTGGATCTGCCCAAGGTTGCTTCCTAGATTAACTGAACATTAGGGAGTTTTTCCTTGCCCCTGTTGCTCTTGGGCGCTCCTTCTGTGAAGCGCCACGAGACAATACTATTGTAAAAGGCGCTGTATAAATAAAACTGAACTGAATTGAATAGAGGCACCACTGATGTTGACAGGCCTTTGAGAGGGTATAGGGGTCTGAAGCAGAAGCAAGCCCTTAAAGGAGGAGGAGAAAGAGGAAGCCAATTAAAGATGGCTTTTTTCCGACAGAGACACATATGCATATCAATACTGGTGCTCCCAGTGAACTGAGTCTGTGCTAATGGCACTGTGAGTGTCAGATTTACTAACTCGTCCCACACCGGTCTGTGAGCGTCAATGAAGGCTTAATGACAAACACTTCAGACTGCCTCCTGCACTGACCAATCAGTCCTAATGTGGACCCACCCACCCTGTTAACCTTTGTCATGGTGGAGGCCTCACCTCCGCTTAAAGGCTGCAGTGAAAAAGACCAGAGGCTTTTAGTCGCAAGCAAATGATGGGGAGTGTGTGGGGAAGGAGGTGTCTCCGCGCTCACTAATTGATCGGTGCAATTTGTCTCTGTCGACAGGTCATCAGAGTCTTGACCAAGCAGTACCATCCATCCTTTCTGTGGGATGCTCGATTAGTTTGTGAAAACGAATTTAAATATTTCGCAGATATTTCACATTCTCCATCTCTCTCTCTCCTTCCCGCTCTCTTTCTCTCTCTCTTTCTCTATATTTGTGTGCGTGGGTGTGTGTGTGTGTGTGCGTTTGTGTGTGAGAGTGCTGGAGATTGAGAGACCCTCATGGTAGTGGGTCTATAGCGTGAGCTATAAGATACATTCATTTTCCATAGAAAGGAATTATACTCAAGGATATTTACGGATGGCACATCAGTGAATGGCAATGATTAGCATTGTGCTTTTGTTGCTTTTTCAAGGCAGTAAATGTTGCTGTGCTTTCTCCTGTCATGCTCGACTGGCTGTGATGTATGTAATGAATGTAGATCATGGTGCAGCGGCGAAGGGTGGGCATTTATAATTGACATGTCAGTGCTGTTGAACGGCTTCTGTCTCTGAAAGGAAGCAATATATCTGTCATCCTCAAACACACGTTGCAAAGCACACGCCCATGCAGATAAATCACATGTAAACCCGGAATTCAAATCACTAGATGATAGCACGTGCGTGCGCAAATACATTTCATGCAGTCAAATACAGAAGAAACATGTTTACATTTGCAAACATACAAACACAGACTCCCTCAGCATTATATTGTATGTCAAGGTTCTGTGCCACTGAATTTCTAAAAAAGATTCATGCACAAGCAGGCACTGCCACACACACAGATGTGTTCACCACAGCATACTTTCACACTCCCCTTGCCCAGACAGTGCACACACATGGTTAAATTCCAGCCTTATCACAAAGTTCCAAAGGAGGAATAATTTTCCTCTCTTGCCCTTTGCACCGTTCACGGTTACCAAGAAATTTCACACCCTTGGTGAATGGACTCAAGCGTGAAGTAACCCAATATCCAGGCGGGCTAAATTATTCAGTTTTATTTGCTATATGTGTATTAATTATTATTTTGATCTGACTCCATTTCAGTAAACATGATTTTTTTAAAGACTCCCCTCTTGGGGCTTCTGCCACCACTGATGGCCATAAACAAATGGCTAGCCATTTGCTAGGTCGGTCTCTATTTGTTCAGTTGTGAAAGACATTTCATCTCTCTCTCCCTCCCTCTGTGTGTGTGTGTGTGTGTGTTGTGTGTGTGTGTATGTGTGTGTGCATGAGTGTGTTGGGGGGTTGAGCACCCCTCATATTGGTGACCCCCCCTGACCTCTATCACAAACAATAACTGTGAATGGCAGCACCTGGTCACCTATTCTGATTGCATGTGTGTGTGGGGTGTGTGTGTGTGTGTGTGTGTGTGTGTGTGTGTGGTGTGTGTGTGTGCCTGTGTGTGTTTGAACTAAATAAGGATCATATTTTTATTAATGAATGCACAGAACTCCCTTTGCAAATTTCATCATTTTGGCTACATTTGGATTTACATTCATACATAACCTACGTCAAATATATACTAGTAAATACTAGAATCATAATCTCAAACAGAATGTACAAATTAAACATTGAATGCCTTCTTACACCAATAATAGTATAATTGTCATATTTGAACTTTTATTTAAAGGGAGAGAGGGTAACAGTGTGTCCTAGATCCTTTGATGTGCGGTGGTTCCTGATATTTTCCAGTCCTGCATAGGCCAACTGCCTGCCTGTACTGCAACTAATGAAGGGCTTCCTGAAAGCCAACATGGATGAGTCACATAGAACTGGGCTAAACACTCATTGCCTTGAAGTACAGTGCAACAATGGCAACAACAACTATGTGTGTGTGTGTGTGTGTGTGTGTGTGTGTGTGCATGTTGGGGGGGCACATTTTAGAGGATATAAGTGTGTTCTGGTGAAATGTTCATGTGCCTCAACATTTGGCTGTGTGCCTTTGTGTGTGTGTGTGTATTTGTGTATCTACGTAAGCATGCATGTCTGTCGATTGATACATGAATGTGTGCAGCATGAAAACTGTGTGTGCGTTTGTGCATACCTCATGCATGTGTGAGTCATATGTGTGTGTGTGTGTGTGTGTGTGTGTGTGTGCATGTTACTACATGCCTCATGCGTGTGTGTACCCATGCATGTGTGTTTGTAAGTCATGCATGCATTCATAAATGTGTGTTCCCATTTGCACACAGCTCTGTGTATGGGTGCGTGACAGGGGCACACGCATGAATGTATATGCACCCGTATGCGCGTGCGTCTGTTCCTCCCTCGGAGTGTGTCAGTGGAGCATCACTAGGATGGCTCTCTCTCTCTCTATCCTTCTCTCTTTCTCTCTCCCTCTTACTCCTCTTCTCTCTCTGTGTGTATCTCTATCCATGTCTTTCCTTCTCTTTCTCTCTCTCTGTCTCACTCTTACTCATCTTCTCTCTCTCTCTCTCTGTGTCTCTGTCTATCCCTTTCCTTCTCTCTCTTTCCTCTCCCTCTTACTCCTCTTCTCTCTCTGTGTGTATCTCTATCCATGTCTTTCCTTCTCTTTCTCTCTCTCTGTCTCACTCTTACTCATCTTCTCTCTCTCTCTCTCTGTCTCTATCTATCCCTTTCCTTCTCTCTCTGTCTGTATCCATCTTTTTCCTTCTCTCTCTCTCTATCCATCTCTTTCCTTCTCTCTTTCTCTCTCTCCTTCTCTCTGTGTCTCTATCCGTCCTTCCCTCTCTCTCATCTCATTCTTACTCCTCTTCTCTCTCTGTCTCTCTATGCATCTCTCTCCATTTCTCCCTCTGTCTCACTCACACTCCTCTTCTCTCTGTGGTGGCACATCTCTATTGCGAGCAGTGCCGCCCAGCATCCTGAGGGATTGTGTTAAAGACAGTTAAGAGAAAAAGTCATAAATCTGCCACCGGAGGCACTAAAGCTCCTGCCTGCTCTGTGTAAATAAACACCTGATACGCTGTGTGTGTGTGTGTGTGTGTGTGTGTGTGTGCACGCACGTCAGGACTGACCACATCACTGAAGCAGACTCCTGCCTACAGTGCTGGGAACCAGCCTTTCCTCTCACTGGATCTAAACCTCTCTCTCTCTCTCTCACACACACACACCACACATCTGTCTGTCTCTCTCTCACATCTCTCTCTCACATACACACACACATCTGTGTGTCTGTCTCTCTCTCTCTCTCACCTCACACACACACACGTCTGTCTGTCTCCCTCTCTCACACACATCTCACACACACAAACACTGATGTATAGTCACACGATCATGCTGATATTCCATCACATTCATGCACACAGACTCACATGTAAAAACCATACGCCCATACAAACATTCAATGACAGAGTGAAACAGGAACCTAACCTGTATAGCTACACCAGTAGCTTTGCTCTAAGTCTCCGAAGGAGTTTCAGTTTAATATAGCCTGTAGGGATGTTATAACAGTGCTCTAAATGATCCCATCCAACTAGGTGTCAAAAGCACAAAGACTTTTACTGAGGAAAAAGTATGAGGACCTAGAGGTTAGGTGCCAACCTGGTGGGTTATCCCATAAAGAGTCCCAGCAGTTTCAATTCAGTATTTGGCGATAACTGAAGTGTAATATCAGAAGTTTCTTACCTATGGAAGATAAATAGGGATGATGCAACATACTATAGATAACTGAATATGAGGTGACAAGAAAGAGAGAGAAAAAAGACAGAAAGAGAGAGACGGAAAGAAAGAGAGAGAACCCATAAATAGAGAGACAGAGGGAAGAAACAGCAGAAAGCACTTAGCACTACAAAACCTCAGCAAGTCTCACACATCCAGACCGTCCATCTGTTTAATTCAGTGTGTCCGATAGCGTCTGACTGTAGGGTAAGGAGTTCACACACTCCCGTGGGACTCCCACGAGGTGACAGCGAGAGCAAAATCCTTGGCATCAAAGAGACCCCCATGGAGAGAGAGAGACAGACAGAAACACACATACACACACACACACACTCTCATACATATTGAACACCCACATACAAAGTCTCAGAAATACATTGGTAGTCAAATGCACACATAAACATAAAAAAGACAAGCAGATTCTTTGCACATTTATCTTCAGCACACATTTAGCTGTATTTCAAGCATCACATTCACAACATATTGCCACATACACACAGATTAGACTGAGGAATGTCCTACAGTGCTGAGGAACTGAAAGTATTTACCACTGGTACTGTACCACAAAAACAAAGAGTAGAAAAAAATAGTTGTGACTTCATTCCAATGTACTAAATAGATCTGGATGAAAGTCTGTTAAAACATGAGAGAACATCACATGCAGAGGCCCCAGTGGTTATGACCCTGAGACGGGCGAGAAGGTCAGACAAACCTGCGCTCTCCACACCTGGAGAACCAACCTCACCTGCCAGACAGCTCTTCAGAGGAGCATACTCTTTTGTTCCGTAGGACAATGGGCACACAGTGCCCTGAGGGAGACACGCTACTGTCCTACTTTGAGGATGCATGGAGAGGTCAAACTCTCTCATACTCTCTGCCAGTGTTTTGCCTGAGTCTAAGCAGTAACACTTACCTATATAGAATATAGTATGTAATACTTGTAATTTACCTGCAAAACATTTTTATTACAACTTATTACAACATGCAACTAATTCACACTAATTCTTCCATAAATACCAATTGTCCATAGAACATGAGGTCGATATTAACAGCATTTCCATGACCCCTCCACTAGCTTAGTGCCTATCTGTGTTAATATCTGACCAGTTTCTCGCTTGACCTTCTGTGCTGGGCAGAGGGATTCCCCTAGAGTTTGTTTCATTCTCTGTCATGGGGGTTTTCCTTTCAGCTGTGCTGTGTGGGTTTTTTGTGATCGTCATGTTGTTTCTGCTTAACAGGTTATTAAACGTAAATGGTAATTAAAACCTAAACAAAATGGACAATATACAGCAAACAATTAACTTTATCGATTGACTTAAATGATTGAAAAAGTCAATAGGATTTGTCAATCAGTGAGATAATATCTAAATCGCTCAAGTTCACTTCTAAAAAAATAAATGGCAGAAGACACACCAATTGGATAATGCATGTACAACTAAGATCCCTTAAGCCCACATTCACTCCCTCTTTTTAAACAAACCATGTTTACATTGCATTTCACACACTCAGTTTTGCTCTTGGGATTTGGGATGCTGAGTGGGTGTTGTGTCTGGTAACTCCTGCTATTGTCTTCACTCCGAATCCATTCTTCTCGCTGACACCTTTATTTCCTCTGATTTCATCTCAAGGGGGACAGACAGGAAACATGCCGGCGTAGACAGGCAGACAGGACAAACGTGAGATAACCAGGAGTGTGCAGAGGACATGGGCAAAGATGTTAGACCCAGACATATGTAGCCGCCCCGTAAACAGACAGGCCAAATAGCTAAGCTGATGCACAAACAGGGGAATGAGAGACAAAATAAAGACAGTTCTTCAGGCAAGAGTTGGAGCACAAACTTGTACAGAGAGATAGGACAGAGAAGGGAGCACAGGCAGATGGCAGAAAAAAAATGAGACTGGAAGGACAGAGACAGAGAGAAAGAGACAGCTAGGCAAAAAGAGGGAAGGGCAGAGAGAGAGAGAGAGAGAAAGAGAGAGAAAGAGGAAGGGAGGGAGAGAGAGAAAGGCTCTGGGTTCAAGAGGAGACCTTTGCACACAGACTTCCCTCAGTGTGTGAGAGGATCCCACAGGGGCCTGTTCATACCCATCCCTGTGAGCCACCTACCCACAACCCCCCTCTGCACCTCAGGCACTTCTCCTGTGAGCAGGCTCAGAGGCAGGACATGGCATGCCAACGCAAGAGTGTGTGTGTATGTGTGTCTGTGTTCCAGAGAGACAGTTTGTGCGTCTCTATCTGTGTGTGTGTGAGAGAGAGAGTTTGTGTATCTGTGTATGTGTGTGCACAGGAGAGAGAATTTATGTGTCTGTGTGTGTGTGTGATAGAGAGAGAGAGTTTTTGTATCTGTGTATGTGTGTGTGTGTATGTGTGTGTGTGTGTGTGTGACAGAGTGAGAGAGCATACACATGCATGTGTTTTTCTTTCAGCACTGTGTGGGTGTTCAAGAGAGAAAATGACAGAAAAAAAGGTTGAAGTCAGAGGTCTTCATGTTACATGCTAGCCTACTTTAGAGAGGGGAGTTTCCTAGCCACATTGTTCTCTTTTCTAACACTCGCAGGAACACATGTTAACTCAAACCCTCTCCTTACACACACACACACACACACACACACAGGCAAGATTTCACAACACAATGTATATTACTATGCACTAAAGTTGAAAAACGAGCCTGAGCGGATTGTTGAGATGCTTGAATTCACTATACCTAGCTTTAATGTTTAGCTTTGAGAATGCACTTAATAATCTAATTTCTCTACATTGTGTTACACTATTGCACTTTCAACTTAAAACAGTGCAGATTCTATGTTAGCAATACGCACTCCTTGTTAGTTCATTGTGTTGTAGCTTGAATGTTCTCCTCTTTTGTAAGTCGCTTTGGATAAAAGCGTCTGCTAAATGCCTAAATGTAAATGTAAATGTAATGTATCAAAACAGTACCCAAACAGATGTATGCATTGCCAACCGCTATTGGCCATACATCAGTAGAAATAGTGTAGATTACTTATAAGAGATACCCTACAAGTGTATGGGGTAAGCTCAAAGAACATGGAAAAAGCCCAGATCTACATTTTTGCTGGGAGAAGGCTGAAGGACCCAAACATGTAAGGTTCACAGAATCAACTTATCTGAAAGTTTACTCTTTCTCTCTCTCGCTTTCCCTCTCTCTCTCTCTCTTTCCCTGGCCCTAGCCTGTATGGCAGGAGGGGTAAACCCCCTGTGTCAAACTTCAAAGGTAAGACTGAGCTACCCCCACATTCATCTCAGCCTAACAGCTTAACCACAGAGTTCAAATAGCACAGAGCACCCACGCCCAAGAGCTGTAGAGTGGAGCTACACACATACACACAATGTCTCTCTCTCTTTCTCCCTCTCTCTCTCTCTCTCTCTCACACATACACACACAATGTCTCTCTCTCTGTCTCTTTCACCCTCACACCGATATATACACAACACTCACTCTCTATCTCAAGAACACACACACACACACACACACAGAGAGACTCACATTTCTCTTCCAAATACTCTTTTTCTCTCTTATATGAACACTCACTAACACACACACAGAGCGAGACACACACACACACACACACAAATATTCACAAAAATGTGTTCACACCATACATACCACCATCTTTTCTCTCTCACTCACATTCACATACACGCGCATATGCATGTGCACACACAAAGAGAAACATGCCGTCTCCAATGACATTTTTGCACCAAAAAATTTTGTTAGTTACTTTATTTCTTCGAAGAGATTTAAATTGACAAGTTGCTACATACAAATCAAAATATTACCATATGTAACTTTCAATACAATACACTACACTACAATACATAACATTTAATGTACAAGCAAAGATACATAGTAGATATTGTTCAACAAATATAAAATCTAACCGACCAAGTAGACTAGCTAAATTTGTGTTTCTCTAGAATAACATAGCCAATGGATTAGATTCATATTTTAGAGAAACTTTGAAAAATGATGTGATCAAGTAATAATTTCAGGTGGGCTTTTTGGAGCTACACCAAAACAGCTCAAAGTTTCCATTTTTGCCTACGCAAAAGCTCAGCTCCATGTATGAAAATCGTTTTTCATTGAGTTAAGATGCTTACTGCTGCCTGTGCATTCAGCACTCACACTCTGCTCACTACTGCTACATATTCCTCCCTAAAGCCTGCCTCTATCCTGTGTCTTGCAAACTCAGGGATATTTCTTCAGAGGTGCGTGGAAAATACCTTCCTGCTTCTCTCACCACCTCTCTCCATTCGTGACTGAGGCCATGTGTGTTTGATTAACATTTGCTGAAGTATTTGTTTATGGGGTGCTCTCTCTCTCTCTCTCTCTCTCTCTCTCTCTCTCACTACAACTCCACCTCTGGAATTCTGGGTGTTCCAGGTTTCCCAAACATACTTAGGGAATTCGGTGACCTTGTTCTCCAAACTTATATCTCTGAACATCAAATCGTAAAGAATATTCATTTACAAATAAAACTCAAAAACACGAAAAAAAAGTTTTTATTATCATTTTACAGGACTATCCCAATGAAATAATAACCTCTGAATGTGAAACATATTTTATTATTCAATAACTGTAGGCTTGCTGTAGTTCAAACACAATTAATCCATCCATCTCTTAAACTTAAAATATTACTGGTAAGGATCAGAGTGGGACTGGTAGATCCACAGCTGTGCTTCGTCCAAAGGCTTTACCAAACCCACAATGTTGAAAGCAATATTGCGTTTATATAAAACTTCTACTACAAATGAATCTTTTTTAACAACTTTTTGTGTCGTATTATATAATTGTCTAGCCAAATTACACAGCTTATCACTTAAATTAATAGAATGCTCATGTTAAGACAATTTAGTCCTGAGTGCAGTGTGATTTGTAGGGGTGAAATGTTTGAGACCTTGTTTATAATGGGCCGTTTTAATCTTAATGCAGATTATTAAAAAAGAAACGATCATTGTCCACACATGGGTCTTGAGGTTATTTCGGTGGAGGGTTCTCTGCATGCTACTCTCCACAGACATGCCCATTTGTACTGGTTAAATAACAGTTCACCTCCACAATGAGTGTGAGTGAACGTAGGTACTTTTGTGTTGATATATTTTTGAGTATCCTGTAGTTAGAGGGTATTTCTGCAAGATCTTAAAGGCACACCAGGAATTGTTTTAATGTTAATTTACCAGCTTCATAGTCATGATGATTAAATGTCTCACTAACAGGTAAATGAAGACTCTCTCATCTGTGGCGTAGAAAATGAAACAGAAAACTGAATGAAACCCAAATCACATTTATTACTCATTTGTCAAAAATGTTGAAAAATTACTGTCTGGCATTATCTCTTTTTGACGGCATTATCATAACACTGTTATTTCCGATCACTAAAAGGTTTCATATCCTTTGTGGTTGATTTATTTTATGTTTACATTTCTGCATTTAGAACAATTATTGTTTACATATATAGAGAACAATTATTTCAACAACCCACGCAAGCTTGTGGACACAGCACAGGTAACCTGAGGGGGGAGGAGACCAAGTACACCCTAGGAACTTCGGAGTTCTGTAAAAAGAGGAGGTATAGCGTGTGGTTTTTCTAACTCACAAAGGCAAGCGCAACATTAAGAGCAACTCTGTACATCTCACTCTCAGAAAAAAACAAAAAGCAAAAACTCAACAAACTATTTTTAAATGAATAAATATTCCATGACTATGGCAAAGCTCTTGAAAACCCTGGTTGAAAATTAATATAAAAAGTAAAGTTGACTGGTATTTAGCAGATGCTTTCCCTGAAAGCGACACAGACATGCAACGTGGGGTTCAGGAATCAAATTGCCCAATTGTCAGTCAAGCGACATAACCACTGCTTCTCCATGCCCACAACATTGTTACATTAATGATTTTTTGGTTATCATGTTGAATTTGCATTTAAATTTTACCATCCACACAACAAGATGGTTCAACAGATTTGTTACAACATATTAAAAGCTGACGTTCCATCCATTTTAAAAATATGTAAAGGATGTTTATACTTCCCTTTGTGTGTACCTATGTATTGAAGAGGATAATATTCCACCGCTACAGAAAACAAAGCCATAGAATGTTTGGAAAGTACTTGTAATATACACATAAAAGTTTTCAAAAAAAGGTTTCATAAAAGGTTTCAAGAGCTTTAACGTTGCAACTGTTAGGATTATATGTTATTTTGTACAACAAACATAATGATTTCTTGAGCTTTAAGCATTATAAAATCTGCCTGACATTTTTATTATGTTCAGTGCTGTGTTAATGCATTTTTGTTGACAGTTTTGAAGTGAACATGTTGAGAGCTTTCTGCTCCTTAACTGTATCCTGTCTAGCAGCCAAGTCATGGATCACACTACCTCCGCAACAGGCCTCTATAGGAAGTCACAAGCGCAAAAACTTGTGGAAACTTCTGGAAAGATTTCAACAAATAGTGCACTTGATACATCATTTTTCTGAGAGTGAAACCCATCGAAATGGGTGCTAACCAAGTTCACCATCATTTCTGATGATAATGCCATTGCTTGACTGTTTGCATAATTCTCATATAAATATATATATATATATATATATATATATATATATAAAGGAAATCATCTAACAATCCAGACAAGCTTGTGGACACAGCACAGGTAACTTGCGGGGGGAGGAGACCAGTAGTACACCCTAGGAACTTTGGAGTTTTGTAAACAGGACGTAAAAAGAGGAGGTATAGCATGTGGTTTCTTCTAACTCAAGAAGCAAAGTGCAACATTAAGAGCAACTCTTCGTACATCTCACGCAAAAAGCAAAAACTAAACAAACTATTTTTAAATGAATAAATATTCCATGACTATGGCACAGCTCTTGAAAAACCTCGTTTGCATAATTCTCCCTCTGAAGAAAGCACACATTTTCTACACTGTACCACAACACTTTACTGTTTGCCCCTGTATGGGCAAGTGAACCAAAGTCCTTCTAAGGCATGTCCCTTCACTCTGCAGCCATCTTGATGATGCCTTGGGCAGTTATTTTGAGTAACAAGTGCAAGCCCTATCTAAATGAATGGGGATATATCCATACATCCAGATTGGCAGGTTGTATTTACTTAAAAATCGTATGGAGTGAATCTTCGTTTAAATCTGAATTGTACGATGTAAATATCTTCGCTTTATAAGACGTTATTCTAAACATAAATTTGCTCACTGCATCTGTGCCAACATCTGCAACATGGCTATGACAGAGAGAATAAACAAAGGACTAACCGTTAATCATGCTACTTCCAACAACGCGATTGGCTACAACTGACTTGTATGATGCACAATGACTACATGAACACATTCTGTCTGACTAACCTTGTGAGACCTATCAGACTCCTATATAGCATTACAACGTATAGGATGGGATTCAAACTTACGTTTGAACTTCTAGGAGACTAGGAGTATAGTGATGAAGCAAGTTCAGCCTGCAGGTTCAAAATGGTGACAAACCAATGATTGGGGCAGAAGTTCTGTTCTACTCATCAGGATCCATTTATACCAGTGCTGTGCAGCAGGCCTATGAAGAAGACTGGCTCCTCAGTACACTTGAAGGAGAAAATCCGGTGTCAATCAATCCATAACCGTGTTGTTTTAGGTCACCATGTGTTGTGTGTAGGAAAAAAAATTAGCGAATAGGGCACAGAAACTCACTCATCATTTTCTTTGTCCTGTGCCCCATTCAGTTAATGTTAGCTGCTGGTTTGCTATTTGGTCTATGTTGTATCAAAGTTTCTGGTTATATTTCCAATAGACAACATGTAGCAATCTCACACAACAAAGCTATGGATTGATTCATACCGGACTTTTCCCATGCTCGCAAAGTCTTCTTCCCACGCTTCTTTGTTTGTCACCAGTTTATGAATATCTGCTGGAGAGGGCAGACAGAGGAAATGCAGACATATAAAGCATGTGGAGAATCCTACAAGCTTCCCTTCAGTGGACCAAATGAATCAACATCAGCTTCCCTTGTCATCTGTTGTTGAAAAATTAAAGTTGGCAAAATGCAGTAAGTTTAAAAAAGCTCGGTGTAATGCTTTTTAGAGACAGCATGTTTGGCAAAGCCACTGCCAGGGTCTTGTGTTGCAGGATCGCGCAGGAGTCAAGCAGGATCTCAGTAAATGCCCCTTTCCATATCTTGGTGGTGGGTTGCCAGCTAAATGCTGAAACTAATGCAGATGAACCAATAGTTAGACTGTAAATAAAAAAAAACTACCAAAACGGTGATAAAGGTGTGGCAGATTTTGTCACGCTCCTCCCAAATATCTCTCTCTCTATATATAAAAAAATATTAAAACATCCAAAAAACACATTGCCCTCTATCATGCACATGCCGCACTGTGATTTTGCGACTGGCTCAAGTTGTCATTATTATTCTGTGTAACTGCATCATTTGTTTTTCTGGCAGAAATGCACATTGTCCAGACAGGAGATGACATTGTGCCCTAACGGGCGTGTCTGCGAAAAGAAGAGGTGTTGGTCTGGCACAAAGCTCACCAGATGCTAATATAAGTACGCAGAAAATAAATCCGCCACTGACCGGGACAAACCTGGTCGGGAGACAGTCATGCATAGCTGAAAGGCTGTTTTATGGGTGTATAATGCTTTGAGTTATGGAAGGCAAAATACAAGCACACCTTGCTTCTGTAATGCTTCACAGCGCTCATTCATGCAAAACTACAAATTAGGCCACAAATAAAAATATAACAAATAGTTAAATCTCTATTACTGTAACGAAGATGAGCTTCAACATTGGTTTCAGCTCACAATTATCAAAAAATAGACCTAAAGATTAAGAATATTGCTAATGTTTTGTCGAAGTAACCAATCATTTTAACCACTGCTGCGCTCACATGGGCGAATTATTATTTCAATAGATGAAAGAGGTTAGGAGTAGGCTGACAAGTCAGACTATAACATCAAAATGTATAGTCTGACCATGACCGATAGACCGAACTCAATCCTAGGGGCGGAATGAGCGGTTGTCTTTCAAACAGAATAACTTAGCTAATTTGCACCATCACAGCTGTCATTACAGTGCTAAACCCGCCTAACGACTCTCTACAAAGAGAGGTTGTTGTGCGTGGTCTTACCAAGCCTGTATAAGACCAGTGGTAGACCTACTAAGGCTCCAATGGTGTGTGCCTAGACGTACCCACTAAGCAAAACTATTTGCTACCGCAAGGGTGCATCTAGATTTCCAGGCTAGGTCAGGGGTGAAAGGAGGGAAGATCTTTGAGTTGGCCACCGTCTTCTTTTCATCCCAGAGAAATCCCCTTTGACAGGATAAGCTATTTTTAAGTGACTTTATTTTGCTTCTTTGTGAATTTCATTGCAGACAAACAGAAGACAGCTGATGTTTACTCTAAAAAAGCTGAAATTTACTTTGCCTAATTATTGAGCATAGCTATTTATCTTTATTATTAGACCATTAGTAGGCCATAGGTAGATATTTGATGTTTCAAAATCATTTCGTTAAAGTGTCTGCATCTGCGTTTCTAATGGTAGCCAAAACGCCGCAAGTAAAATACCAACCAGCCAAAGGCCAGTGCGCTCCTGGTTCTGAAAGGCAATGGGAAAAGGCTCTCTTACTCGTTATTTCAGTATTACACCCAAAACACCCACATGATTAGTTAAGCAACATATGTCCAACCCTTGCACTTGCAAACTTGCACGGCAGACTTCAGACAGAGCAATAATGGTCATGAAGATAGAACCCATTATGTCAAAAATGCCAAGGCACCATGTTGTACAGATACCCACTGATGTTAGCATGCAAAGGCAAGGCACTTAACCTTAAGTTGCTCTAGGGGAGACTGGCCCTGATGTTGATAGCTGACAAATGTAAGTTGTCTGCTAAATGTGTAAATGCAAATCCACTAGCATCATTTTATATAATATCACATCAAACCACGTGTGGTGGATGTATTAAAAACAACGTGAGTGAATGCAGGCTGCATTCAAGACGATTCGAAATTGAAAATATTCTGTGAGAACTACACCTAGCGGCTTTCACTTCACCCAGGTAAAGCAAGCACATCCAGGTGCAAAAGGACCATAATCACAGTGTTAGAGCAGGTAGTGAGGTCGTAAAGACATCATCACTGACCCCTGCATCAGCTGGCAACACCCTGGCTATGCACACGTCCCATACTGGGGAGAGAAATACAAGTACTAGGAGGTCAGGAACCAAAGCAAGGATGTGTAATTTTTACATGCCATTCCATGTTCCAATATCCATCCTCTAACCAGGACGGTTAATAACATTAACTAAATTCTGACTCATATCTTTCAACAATGATGACTTTCCCTGCTATTGCATGTACCAAGTTACACTGGCTACACGGTATACATAAAGCTGTGCAAAAATCAAAGCAAGCACTGTGTTTCAACTGCACTTTCACATTAATGTTTCTTCATTTTAAAACTATATTTAAAAGGAAAAGTCTCTATCAACACAACTATACCTCCCATATAGGCACATATCCTGTAGTCACTTTAATTCAAAGTGCCGCAGATATTCTGTCTTTGTGATCAGAAATAACAAAAGCCATTAATTCATTGAGATGACATTCATTGCTGTGTACTAAGTTCACTAAATTGAGAAGGTGAAACATCCCTTAATCAAAGGAACTCGACAATGTCCTGACCACTACCTTATGTGAATTTGTGGTCTGATATGCAAATGCAGCAAGCCTTAATGGGCAGCCTCTGGGACATAAATAATCAGGTCAGTCCAGAAGCAACATGTGGCAACACAACAGTTAAAATGAAATGCTTCAAATAGGAGGAAAATGGAAAACTTAATTTAAATAACCAAGTATTCCAGTAAGGTCCTCTAATTCTCATAGCATAAGAGGATAAATACAGAAACACATATGGGTAAGCAAGTAGTTTCCAGTTATTTAGCAGTTTGTATTCAGTAAATAGTGACATCTCACACTGATGTGTGCAAGTTATAATCCCGTACATAAATGACTATAATGTATTTTGTCATTAATGTTTATTATTTATTTTAAGAACGAGCTTTAAGATCAAGTCTATGTAGAATGTCCTGTCGGTTGGGCTAAGACACATAAACGCAGATGATCTCAGTACTTTGCAGTAAGATTAGAGCTATTTGACTAGGCACAATTAGTGATGCAGTATGTCCTCTGCTGGAATACAAGCTGCATGCAAGGGAGGGAGTGAGTGAAGGAGAGAGACAGAGAGAAAGAGAGAGGGGGAGAAGAGAGCGAGTGAGCATAAGAGCATGAGAGTGAGAGGAAGGAGCGGTGACAGAGCACGGGGGGAGGGGAGGGGGAGGGGGGCATGGGGTAAGGGGGATTCTTGGAGGGGGAGGATTTGTTAGACAGCTCCCTCTCTCTTCCATGCTCTGAATCTCATCCACATTCTCAAATTCCTCCCTCCCTCTCTTCTTTTCTCACACACCAAATGCTCTCTCCAGAGCCTCCACCACTGGCTCTTCTTTCTGAATCTTTCTGTCTCTTTCTCATCAACGCACACACACACACACAGAGAGAGAGAGAGAGAGAGAGAGGGAGAGAGACACTCAGGTGTGAGTGGGTTGTTTGGTGAAGAACACACCCTTGAATGCAGGCATGCGGATGAGTCTGAACAGGTCACAGGAAGTCAAAATTCCAGTCAAGCTGGAACGAAGCACACTTGTGCACTGAACAAGAGCAATGTTTCCTCACAAATGAATGCAAGCACACACACATACACACACACACACAAACAGACACACACACACGCACACACACACTCTATTCAATCTACTGCGCTGCTTTTTAAGTAAAGGCCTGAAAAGGCCAAGGTTATTTAGAAAGCTGTCACAGATTAGAGAAAGATGTTTTCATTTCGTATTTGTTCCAATCTTATATGGCTGTTTACATTTATAATTTCATTTTTTGCGTTCATCACAACCATCTTTATTCCAAGTCAGAGAAGACTGCACTTCTTGCTCTCAGATTTTCCGACACACTTTGGATAAAACTGCTTTCCGACTGTGCCTTCTGCACACTTTACGGGAATTGGAACATGCCAGGGATGGGATCATTGCCATGGTAACCAATCACTTGCCTGTGGATGGGTATGGGAGGTCAGTACGAGTGGTTTCCTTGGAAACCGCACACATCGCTCAAACTGCGAGCGCTCCCTCCCTCCCTTTCCCTGCGCGGTGGTGCGGATGGGGGTGGGCGGCTTTAATTGGCTGAAATGCAGCCTCTGGGTCTAACACCTCCCTCTGAGGGGAGAGCAAGCTCTTAAAGGGGAAATAAAATATAGAGCTCAAACTTGCTATGTGTCATCATGTCCTATTTAGCCATAGCAACTAGCTATTAGCCAAACGTCAGGACGAAATGTGGACATATTTAGATCTAGTCCTAGGATTATTTTGATACATCTAAGACCTGTATTAAATGGCATCCTGATCAAAGTAGAATGGAAAGCTGGAAAAATATCTCTCTGCAGTCTGAATAAAAATCCCATGTGTTAGTTTCCATTTGCTCAGGTTTATGGGGATCACTGTGACTTTGGCTAAACCTGAGCTAAATATAACAATGTTATAATCTTAAAATTAAATGACTATCAAGCTAACTTATTCTGATTCGTGGTGCGTAAAGTGTGCGTTAATTACAAAAGTTGTAGAACCGAAGTAACTTGTTTTTCCCTAACTTACAGGGCATCAGTCAGACTGTTACGCTACTTACTTAAATGTCTTCACATTACGCTGTTATTACTATTATTGGAATGATTTTAAGCCACTGACTAAGATATCCGATAGGGTACACTCTTTGAAACACACTTTGAAAACTGTTATGTTGCAGATAATGTTGCCAGTGTAACATGGTGGAACCTTACCGTACACAGCATCACTACAGCAGACATAAGCAGGCTACGTAGCCAAGCAGAACGGAACACCATCAAACTGTGCCTTGCAACTATAGCCTGCATTGTTACTCAATCAGACACGGGACATTCAATGCATGAATCGGAACAGAAATCCACATCCAATCCGAGATTAAAAAAATAATAAAAGAAAAAACGTTTTCGCAATGGCTAGATATTGACCTCTCTAAAATCACGGATGTGCATGACTTCGTATGGTTGCATGCATCGCACGATTTATATTGAGGTTGATTACTTTGCCTTTAAGTTCACAGAACATCCATCTGCCACATTGCAGAAGCTCCGCCCTGATGTTTTAGCCTACCTACAGGTCCTTCTGCCACCGGAGCGGAGTGCCTGCGCTTGGCCCGAGCAACACAAATCACACAACTTCAATTCCCACAATGCTCTCATGACAAGTGTGCAGGAATTGCAACTATAGCGGAACTTGTAGTCTTTCATCTAATTTTGTCCCCGCCAAAGTTGAAGTGAGTGGACACAGGTTAACTAAGATCGTGAAGGGAGACGCCACATGTCAAAACAGAGATGCATCATCAGTGAGAAACGTGCACGAAATGAAACAATATAGGCTAACTCTGATGGAGTTAGGCTCCATACATTCTCACGTGTTGGGGGAACTTTTTCATTTTATTACATGTCCGTAAAATTTTGTGTTGCTTATAGTTTTGACATTTGGAGCTGACACACCATATGCAGAATATTTAGCGTGACCTTGATGAATTCAGTTGATTTTCAACATCTCGTCCTTGGAATAATTTCATAACACCGAATCTCACAAGTGAATGCATTACGTACAAAAACATACATGTCTCTAAATTAATGATTTTAACATCCATACCCCTATCAGGGGTACATGCATTTTAGCCCAATGAAACTCAAGATTAGGTGTATAATTGTGGCCTTTCTGTATTAAAGAAAGTGTGTGTATAAATATACATAATAGTAAATATGTTGACTAGCCAAGGTGTATTATCTATTGAGTTGTGAGCCACCAGACAATCATACAATTTTCAGGCAGCACTTTAAACATCCAGAATAAGTTTTATATTTTTCTTAATGATCTCCCTCGATATAGCCTTCTACATCATGCCTCTGCTAACAGTCATGTCTGTTAAGTCAAATGTTATCTTGATGTACAGTTATGGCACTAAAACAGTGGACTGAGGTAATATATCAAATTGATTGATGTAATATACATCAAATGCAGAACAAACAACTAATACTTTAAATTTTGATACTGTAGCTGAGTAATAACGAGCAATGTGATGGTTTTACAGATTTTATAACACAAGCCGGCAAAATAAGAATAAACAAATGTTCAGAATAACAACTCAGTTCAGACACGGAGACGCAATGTTTTCCTTAAAAGGTGTATGGCAAATTACATCTCATAGATCATTATAGATTTATTCACCAGTAACTACATGTTAAAACCTGAAACCTACTGGAACTTTTGCTCACGTTTAAAACACTGAACTGAAATGCTCTTTCTTCCACATACATGCTGATACAATTCTGGTTTGGTAGTCTGACTCAGTTTCACATTGCGCTTATCGATTTCTTTTTCTCTCCATGCATAGAGGGCTATTCTGTTCCCAGACATTGTTAAGATGCAGGGGTGGTAGCTAGGTCGGAGGAGCGCCTAGTATATTTGAGGCAGTGGTTGCTCAAATGAATCTGTTGGATCTCTGTGATTCCCTGTGCTGCTTCACATCCACAGGAATCGGAGGGAAAGTGAGAGAAACCGAGAGTAGGACGGTAGAGAGGGGGGGGGGGCAGGGATGGGGGGGTTGGGAGGATAGGCATTTTAGAGCTTCTACACACGATTGAATGTGCAGGATGACATGTCTTTGAAAAAGCATTCGCAATAATAAAAGAAAGATTAAAATATTCCATTAAATAAGGAAGTTGAGGCAATTTAATTGAGAGTTAGCAGTTCCGTCACGGCACGGCTTACGGCACGTGATTTTTTCTGTAGATGTGATTGTAGTGCATATGATCTGATGTTCTAATAGAGATGCACTGTGCAGCTATTAGAGATGCACAGTGAATTTTCAATCTGAGATGAATGGGTCACAACAAATTAGTTCTTGGTTCCTTCCACAAATGCTGTGTAGCCTATAACTGATGTGTAAGCTTTAACTGCGATTGTGCACGAGCAGACTATGTCCTATTATGTGATAGGCCCACCAGTAATTCTTTTTAGAGTGAAACCTGCGGCAGCTTTTGTCACCACACAAGGACTGTTGATAACCACCATCATTATTACCACTATCATGATAAATAACATATTGAAAACATAAAGGTGAGGCTTAGAATTAACATTCAGCAGAATCAGTGTTATTGTAATGTTAACGGAGATAGTATTGATCATTATTACACGTTTGATGTGTGTTAATAAATGTGTGGAACTGTTATATATTACAACACAACGGTAGAAAACATCTGGAATTTGACTATGTCATGAATGTCAAATATGTTTCAATAAATTGAAGTCATAATTTCAAATTCAGCCAATATACAATAAAATGTAGTGATATTATGTCGTATCATGTCTCTTATGATGTCTACGTGTCATTTTTGACACTGAGAACTTTTCTTCCTGATTTTATTGAAGCGCACGGTTGCACATGTGAGCGTACAGAACTTTTCTACTATTCGGTGCGCCTCATGAGAACATTCTTGTTGGGTAAAGTCAGTTTGGAATTTGAATAGCACAGAAGAACCGCCTCCCTCTGATTGGTGGAGAACTGGGGATTTGGGCGGAGTTTTTGTGTCAGTCATTGGAATAACTGGATGCTGTATGGCTGATGGCTGAATGGGCCGAAACCTCGTCCAAATATATATACTATGGCAGCGCGGTCGAAGCAAATGATTGCTTGCTCTCACTCAGTGGGTCTAGCGCTAACGTATTCAATGTGTCTCCACAGACTCGACTCAAACCTTCGCCCCAGAACGAAATATCGTGGTTTACACTGATAGAAAGTCTGTTTTCTTCGTCCGAAAGGAGGAAGAAACAACTAAACAGCAAGAATGATCAACACAATGGAGTGTGGAGTAGATGCGCAAAGTCTAATTTCGATTTCTTTACGAAAGATCCACAACTCCAGGACGCAGAGAGGAGGCATCAAGCTGCACAAAAACCTCCTGGTCTCGTTTGTACTGAGGAACGCAAGGCAAGTCTACATGAACGAGAAGTACGCAGAGATCTACAGGATGCAGCAGTACGAAGAAGTAATGACCGTCTGCAACGAGATCCAGGAGCTGAACCCTCTCGATTTAGCCGAGGACTGCGAGGAACAGAGCGGTGAGTGCTGCGGCAGCGGGGCTGGGACCGAGTCGGCAAGCCTCTGCGGCGCGCTACTGCCAAGCGGTAACCAAGCAGCTCAGCCCGCTCTCCTACAGACTAGTGCTTGCGCTTCAGCCCTGTCTCTCCGAGCCGATGAGGGTTGTAAGGAGACGGATTCGTCGTTTTATCGTAGCTGCTGTGCGGAAGCCTACCCAGTGTCGAACTGTGAGTTTTCTCCAGTGAACAGCATGCACTGCAACAAGACCACAGTGCTAGATCTGGACACGCACGTAGTTACAACAGTTGAGAACGGATACTTGCACCAGGACTGCTGCGCCTCGCTTCAGCACTGCTGCCAGGGCGCACAAACCCCGGCCAAAAAGCGCAAGGTTGACTTTGGCTACTACGTGTCCGAAATCGAGGAGGTACCGGATTTTACGCCGTGTAAAAGAACTAAGTATGAGGACTGCTCATACGCAAATTCAGACCATTTGGACACGTCGAACATTTCCAATTTGATCTCGATTTTCGGGTCGGGGTTTTCGGGGCTGGTGAGCAGACAGACGGACTTTGAGCAAGCATTCAACGGACAGTTCTGTAGCAAACAAGCCCTAGCAAGCCTCGGAGCATGGACAAGAGCTATAGTGGCTTTTTGACTCTGTGGTAAATTAGAATCTACTTTATGAAATTGTACAAATTATAAAAGATATTGACTTTATTTTTGCAAATGGTTATTTAAGCATTGACATTTCTGTTTGTCTCGGTTTAATGGGGATGCGGAGAACTATAGTACCACATGTGATGTATCCTTTAAACAGAAAATGTCTACATTACACGAGCATTTGAAGTGGTTGTGAAATTATTCTAACGAAGTGAAATTTCGTTGCCTTAAGCCCAACGCAAACTGCTAGCTATCGCCACACATGGAAAGTAGTTGAATGTCTCGCTCGCGGATTGCTGTTTATATCTCCCACAAGCAATTCTTACAGACCTCATTTGTAATGGCACTACATATGAACAGATGAATCGTTACCTGAGAAGAACTGTCTAAATCGGGAAGAGAGTCCTGTACTGTGGGTTTACAGAACATTTTCATTGTGACCTGTTTGACACAGTAAACAACGCATGTTGTGGACATGCATAAAGGAACGCTGTAGTACTTTGTCATGTGTTTTCTCCAACCCAGTGTATAACAGCTTCCATGTACAGTTCTGTACCATCTGAACTTAACTTAATCTGTAAGGTATACATTATGAGATGTAACCTACTTTAAGACTTTCTATACTGTGTAAGATCATACACCGGTTTAGTCTAACACTATTGAAGATCTCTGGTTCATCTGATATGTATTAGTAGCCCCAGAACATGCAATGAAGGTAAACAAGGTTGGAAGTCAGTGAAGTATCTGACACTGTCTTGCAGCATCAGTTCCTTTGAGTATGTTTGTAGTCCTTTTGTGCCAGTCATCTCATCACACTCTACACTGGTGCCATTAATTAACACTACAACTCCCACAATGCACACCTTAACTTAATCAAGCCAAGTATTTTGGTGACAATTTGGACTGATGAGCATTCCTCACTGCCCTCCCCTTTAATCTTGGAGTTATTGATTAAGCCTTCACAGTAATTCATGATTCCAACATTGTTTGGTTTTGTGAGTTTTATTTTATTTTCTAAAACTTTAGACCTTTTGTTCTAAAAAGGCAAGCTCATGATTTAGCCATACATCCTCACATTATATAAGCACTATGTGTACCGAAAGACGTTTTCAGACGTTTTCTCTCCATATTTTGTTGGTATTCTTGTATTTTTTGTGTACATTCAAATTGTATATCACCGGGTAAAACTGTTTTAGAAAGTATTTGTTTAAAATTTATAATCTTAATAAAAAATGAAAATCACTCAACAGTTTATGTGTGTTTTTGCATTCAGAGTTGGAGTCTTGGACGCACTCTTCTCCACAAGGTCTGATTCACTTCTGCTAGGCTACTTCTTGGCCTACTGCATCTAGAACTTTCTTCAGAGTTCTTCAAGAGAAAAACAACTACCCTATACCCAAAGATTATAATATCCTATGTAAAGCTTGACATGAACCATACATTGTAAGTTTTATCTTGGATCACTCAGAGCAAGTTAGGGTTGCTTCTAATGTAGGCCTACCCACCAAAACATATTGGTATAGACTTCCTCAGGAGTAGGCCCTAACTGCAATAGGATAAATAAGGTGCCTTTAGTAGCCTGTTTTTCTAGTAACTGGCATTCAAAACATTTCTTTTGGTCAATAAATTAGTCTTCAGATAGGAGCATAAACTTTGTATATCCCACACTACAGTAGTCTTAAATAGCTCTGGTTCCTGGATCTATGTAGGCCTACACGAAGGCCTAGAAATTAATGGACACATTCAGATAGTTTGGGAGTCTAGTTAAGCAGTCTGCAGGCAACAACACAGGGGAAAACATGAATATGAAAAAGGTCCTATATGCTTTATAACCTACTTTAACACGGAAACAATGAGAAAAAAGAATTCCACTACATATCATGTAGAATGCAATCTATACGTTTTAGGTAACCAGTAGGTCTATGTGAAAGGCTTTTCTGATTTAAGGCGCTCTCCCTAAACTTCAGCGTGTGTTATCTCTCCTATATGCCACTTGGTGGTGTTCTTCAAAATCAATGAATGAAGGTATTAGAAAGCCTGCGCAGTGGCACCTCGGGCTGACCTCGACTCCGTCACCCCTCCCCCACCCATCCATTCCGTTCCCTCTCCTCCTCCTCTCCTGTCTGCGTCGTTTCAACCCCAAACCTCTTGACTCCCACAATTTTAGATAGCGCTGTCCGCTACATGAGCACTTCTTCTGACATACAAAATGTTTCGAGTATGCACGGTTATATTATCGACGGATACTGTCCTATTGAAATGCACGCGATGTAGTAGATAGGTTTACGATTGTTTATTCTTATTACTGAAATCGGTTATTTGTGTTTGGTTTGGAAAAGCGATGCGCGTGTTCTTGGAAAATAGGGTAACGTTGCTCGTCGTCTCTTTAGCTTAGGCTATTAATATTTTGTGTTCAGATAATTTAACAACATGCCTTTTTCGTGATTTTCCATTCCAGGCGGCAAGATGTTGTTTGTTCGCGGGATTTGGCACCATTTACACGCAGTTTCACAAAATATAGCTACGCAGATCATTTTATGAAAGGATAGTTTTGTGATTTCCCGTCTTTGGACAAACACCGCATTCTGGGGTCCGTGGAGTGGTGTGGAATGAGCTCCTCCTCCTGGCTTTGCTGGGAATTGCAAGTAGACCGCACCGAATTTAGATGAGCGCAGGTAGAGCATTGACTACAATGCATAGGGGGTTTATTCTGTATATTACATCAGTGCGGTCTGTCAGTGCTGTGGTGCCTGTAAGGTTTGGTCATGAAGTCATTCAAAACTATCTTATGGCAATAGGCTACCCGCTTATCTATGGCACCGAGAGTGCAGAACAGGCCTACCACTTGTTGAGAAGGGCCAAGGGCAAAGGACATTTTAGTTTCGGTACATTTTCTATCTAATGTGAATCAAATGTTGCCAAAAATAAGTTCTAGTTTCACCCATCAGATCTGTTGCTTCCTGAAAGGTGTTGATTTTCTCTGCCTAAACAGCTGCCAAATCAACAGTTTATTGATGTTTTTTCACAAGACGTAGACTATGAATTACATGTATTCTTAGGTGAAAACTACTCAGCAAATGCCGAGGAAACGAATTGGTATCGGTCTTGTTGGTTGTCAGGAGTGAAAATTACTCAGCAATTTGTGAGCAGGGAGGGCGCACTATCAGACACCCGCTGTCCGGCCTCCCTGACAATGACAGTGCAGATGGCGAGTCATTTGCATAGACTAACGAGTCGGCGCAGCGACTGCTAGGGAACATTTCAACGCGCTTAACGAGTGAAAGAGAAAACGTTCTCTTCTTTAACTTAGAAATACAACAGCCCGTAGACGTCATCGAAAACGTTTACGAGCTTATACACAGATTAAAAGCAACAGACGTAAATTAAATGTAAGCCTATCATAGTGTCAACAATTTAATGCGATTCTCACTAAATTGCAAAGCAATTCCCAATTAGTATTTTATGTGGCCCACTCAAATATCAAAGTAGCTTATGGTTCCACGTCATTTATTCATACGAGCACCGTTTGATAGTGTGTGATCAGTGAGTTAACTATACAGCTTTCTCTCAATAAACTAATAATCTATATCATACGCACTCACAATGGATCTTCTGTTAGTCTATGCCGCCAACAACAACCTTGCATACTCTTTAGTAGAATTTAGTTGAATTAACTAAAGGCACTTGAACGGAGCAAATCTATATGATTACAAGAAAAACAACAGACAACAGATTGGTATGACTCGGTGTTATAAAACAAATTGGAAAATAATAACTACACAATACATTTACAGCCATTGTCTACCCCTGGAGTCTTTCAGCCAAAAGAGAATTTCAGCATTGGCCAGCCTATCTGGGAGGCATGTCAACCCAGTCGAAACATATCTGGCTAAAGCTGAAAACCTACAACACACAGGCCACTGAGCAAAGGCTCACAAATGAAAAAAAAAAAACACACCAAAAGAAATTGGTCTTTTAAAACCACCTTACAGGAACTCAAAGAGCAAAAAAATAGTAAGAATTCATCAGGTCAGCTGGTGTGCTTACCAGCATACCTAATTATATCTTTTATAGCAGGTAATTTCTGAATGGGCACACTCACATAAATAAACAGAACAACATGGTATATTCTACCACATATTATTGCGCAACTTAGGAGGTCAAAACCTCCTCGAATGCAAGACACACGCTCACATACAAACAAATGTCAGGGCAACTGACAGGGCTTCTCTAAAATATATTCTTTTCCCCAGGTGCGGCACTTCTGCTAAATGAATGGACCAACCGAGAGAGGGTTTCATACAGAGACATTTGCCAGAGTAGCTGGGGTGGCTACAGAGAGGCAAGAGCTGTTAGAATGCTGCTTGGGTGCTACTATGGTGGGGAGGTTGAGAGTGGATGAGCGTGCTGAAGAAGGCCAACAGGGCATCTTTCTGTGCAGGGGCTGGGCTGGTTCTCTCCACAGAGGCACAGCCAGCTGGGGTAGGGTGGAGGTGGGAGGGTTGGGGGTGGGGGGTAAGGGGGTAGGGAGGCATCTCAAGACTTCACAGGCTGGATGGAAAGTAGGCTGCCAAACTTGAAGTGCTGGATGACGGGGAACTTCTCAAGACACTGCAGAAGAGGAGAGAAAAAAAATTAAATAAGAAAGTAAGCTCACAACTACCGTCGTACTGTAGTTTTATAATCATCAATTTCTTCAGAATAATTTAAAAAAAAGCTCTAGAAGGGTTTGCAAATGGCATCAATTGGCTTCGCTGCATAAATGTTTGAGCGGAGCATTCATAATGTATCTGTGAAACAGACTGCCTTTCCATTTAAGTCTAAACACAAATAAGTCATCTCTAAGGATGGTGCGGGTCGGGACCAGCACAGTTTGAGGAGGCAACAAAGGGATCCTTGGAGTAGGACTAGTGCAGACAGATTCCAAACTGGAGACAGAGGGAAAGAGAAAGGGGGAGCCAGAGAGAGAGAGAGAGAGAGAATGTGGAGGGAAGAAAGGGGGAGGGTCGGAGGGGGCGCTGTGGGGGAGGGGGCAGACAGCCTGGCCCCTCAGCGTTCCTATCTAGCAGAAGGGGAAGGGAAGGAGGGAAGGAGGGAGGAAGGGGGGGGGGGGGGGAGGGCTTCACCGAACTAACAACACAGGATGTGGGCTCAGGAGAAGGGGGTGGGGCCCTCTGCTCTTTCCCTCTCTCTTGCATACGCACACACACATATACACACACACATTAACGAAATTTAAAAACCTAATGTTGCTCTTCTTAACACTTTGAGTGTCTACAGTTATACAGGCCCTGTTGAGATGATTACAGAAATCTCACCTAAATGGTATATCCAAAGACAATGACACTGCTTTGTTCATAGTACAGAACATTATCTTGTGGATAGTCCCCAGTAATTGTATAAAATGAATATAAAACAGTTAAAGAACCCATGTAGAGTTGAAAAAAATACGGTAAACTAATCTACATTCATCTAGCACTAGGAAAGGGTTATTCTAATGTCAGTCAGGCAACCTAAAAATTAGCTCAGACTTTTTGTGGAATGTTGCTCATTACACCGGTATAAACATCATAACAGGTAAATCAGTCATAACAGGTAAATCAGTGGTGCAGAGATTCTAGAGCACTAGAGCTCTAGAATCTTTGGTCTGATGTATGGTAGTGTATGAGTGTATGGTAGAACTGGTCTGGTTTAAAGGGAAAAGCTGGCCCCACTCCTGCAATCTAATAACTTAAAGGAAATGGCCTCTGCAACTAATGAAATATTGTTATGCCAGATTTTATTGCAAAATGTATTAACAATAAGTCTTAAAAAAGTGTGACTGTAGCGCCAGTCATGAATTCGGCAAAAATATCAAACATTTGACCTCTGGGTTTGGAGCAGAATTCCTCCTTGAGGCAGAAGAAATAATACTATCAATCTCTAGGGGGCGCCAAAATCAAATATTCACAATTGCACTGTGCTGTAATAGCCCAATTAAGGCCATACATTATAACTGGTAGTAAAACTGAGTTATACAAACCTCAGCCTTGTACATTCTGATGAGGCCTTGGTTGACTTTGGACCAGGTGGGTACTGCGCTGATATTCCAGAGCTGGTTGGAGTGCTCAGCAAATGGGCCCGTTTTCATCTACACTTGCAGGGGAGGACATGAAAGATCATTTAAGGAAGTTACAATCTCTTAACTATGGAAGATTTTGTGCATTTTTGCAGTTAGTACAGTACAGCAAACCAAAACTGCCGCTGATTGGAAGCCTAAACATTGTTACAATGCTTACAAACAATACAATGCTTAAAAAAAAACAACAGATTTAGCTTTGACTTATCAACAGTAAAAAACTATACAGTACTGCATTCCTTCCATGTTTGACTGTATACTGATAACAGAATATTCATCTGGGTCTCCAAAAATGTGCCACTGAATGCTTACACTTCAAACTGTGTATTCATTAGAGGAACATGACTCCCGTTTGTGATGGAGAGAAAAAGAGGGAGATATTGAAAGAGGGACGGAGGGAAAAGCAAAAGGATGCCTTGGTCGTGCCCTTAGGAGAGAGGCACTTCATGAATGGCACTGCTGTGTGCGATGCAGCTCCACAACTCCAACCTTCCACCCCCCCGGGTTCCCAGCCCTCTCCCCCAAGAGAGCTGCTTGTGACCCGGGCTGGAATGCTGAAAGGACAGCCCTCCTCCAGCCGGACTTTCCAGAGGGGTAGAGGAAACCGAAGGGGAAGGAAGGAGAGCAAGCAGGCAAGAGAGAGCGAGCGAGCGAGAGATGGAGTGGGAGTGCTGAACACCAGCGAGGGAGAGAGAGAGAGCATGGAAGGGGGGGGGGATGGAAGCAGAGAGAGGCAAGCCATGGGGGAGGGGTGGGCCCTTGGGGAAGGAGTGATTCACAACAGCATGTGGGGAAGGAAATGACTCATGTGAGCAGAGTGCTCCACACATAACCTCAGAGAGAGAGAGAGGGGGAGAAAGAGAGAGAAGGAGAGAGAAGGAGAGAGAAAGAGAGAGAGAAAGAAATACACTGAGTGGCCTGTGTGAAACAAACAAACACGTCTGTTTTGTATATTGTGAGGGGAATATGTAGACATTTGTGTTAGGTGCATTGTATTGAGGTGAACTGGGAAGACGACAAGAACAAAAAAATGAATGAACTAAAATACCGAAGAAAGCCAAGAGGAGGTGTATGAAAAACATGCTCATACAAGCACCCATACAATCAGGCCTTCATAGAGGAACTTTTAAAGGAGTGGAGACAGAAGGGGAGAGAGAGAGAGAGAGAGAGTGTGTGTGTGTGAGAGTGAGTGAGTGAGACAGGGAGAGAGTGTGTGTGTATGTGTTTTGAGAGAGAAAAGAAAGAAAGAAAGAAAGAAAGAAAGAAAGAAAGAAAGACTAGCTCTACAGATCTGCACTGGACAGATGATCAAGTGTGGCATCATGTGACTACAGTGTGGGTCGTCCAGCGAGAGCTTTCTGCATTAGTGTAACCTTGGGTGTCTAAGGGCAGAGCCGGCGACTGCAGCTGCACCCTGCTCTGCTGCTTCACTGCCGGGGGAAGAACCAGGAACCAGACACCGCAACGTTTCCTCCTCTGCTTGGCTCCTCGCCTTTCCTTCTCATCTGCACATCCCCATCCCAGCCTCCCTCTACCCTGAACCCATCTACTAATGCCCTAGTGTCTTACTGCCCGAACGTCTAAAACGGCCTCAGAGTTTGTCGTTTTTTTTTTTTTTACAGTAATTAATGAAGATTGAAGACCTAAAATAACATTGATTTCAATGAATTTTCCATTTTGTAGGGTTATAAAACGAATTTATAATACAAACTAAACACATTCTGATAAGTATTGTTGAAGCAGTTTTAGTTTGGCAGAAGTATAGAGACAATATCCAACAATATCCATCAGAAATACCATACTTACTTCATTAATAAATTTGATACACTCAAGAAACATGTAGTCCTTGTGGTGCTCATTCACAACCTTCTCATCCACAAGGTGCCTTGGTTCCAGTGTGGGATGGTCTGACACAGAAGGGAAAAAAAAATTGGAGCAGTTGTAATTACCACTTAGCGACACCAGATGTCACTGTATTGCCTACTTTTTTCTGTAGACATCATAATTAAACCTAAATATTTTTTATCACCTAACCTGTAATATAAGTGTGTGTTACTGTTAACAAAGGTAGAAACCATGCTTTGCACATGTGTGTTTTATATGACCTATACACAGATTAGATATTTTATCACAGAAAGTGTTTACATGCCAGTGGATTTTGTGGATGATGTAACTCAGACGATTATTGTGAAAGAGGCATCACCTCCTGCAGTCACAGTTAAAGAAATAAAGGCAAATTTAACAGCCAGCGGAACATGGAAAAATATAAAAAATAGAAAGATATAAATGTACAGCAAGGCTGACAGAAAATCACAAGCAGTTCTCCCATCAGTTAAATGCCACCCACCTAAATGGCAAACAAGGAATCTATCAATTTACCATTAATGATAACAGATTAATATGTTTTTCTAATTCAGCAAGCAGTTTTTGAGTAAAATTTACTCATTGTGGCTCTAAAGCTGAAATCTTGTGAGGTTGCATTTCAACCCATAGCAATGTTAGTCTAAAATCTAAAACCAACTTTAAATCATGTATGGACAAAGAAGTGGATAAAACAGAACAAGTATGTCCACTTTGCTCCTGTGTCATACACACTAAACCCCATCAGATGGCTGTGCTGAATGTCTTACCTACAAGCTGGGAACTCCCCCAGATAAAGGGCAGGAACTGAAAGTCATCAAGTCCCCAAACGCCCTGGCTGCCGGCCGGCTCCATCCTGTAGGTTTTCTGCAGTTTCCGCATGACCTCAGATATCTAACACGATGGCAATAAATCAGTCAGTCATAGGCAAATGTGCTCTTAGCATAGCCATAGGGCCCATTTTCCATTGTTTAAAACAACTCACTTTGAGGTGTAAAAAGTTAACATACAAATGTATTAAATCTGAGATAAAAATAAGGTAATCAAAATAGTGGAAGTGGGTTCATCTCAGACACCCAGTATCTTTGTGTAGTGCTCAAACACAAACCTGTCAAACACTTTGAAAATAATAGCTAGCTGGTCATCCACACGCAACACTCCAACCTTGCACAGACAGCAAAGGAACGCTGCAAAAGCTGCCTCATGACCTGCAAGAAAAGAGCAAGATGTCAATGTCCATTACACTGACAAAAGGAATAAGCTGACTCAAAACTAATACTATAGAGTGACCATGAGCACATACGTGGCAAAATGAGAGTGGCCACTTTTGAGACCCAAGAAATAATGACACGTCAGTTGTATGCAAACATGACCACAAATTTATCTCCAATCTGACTAGCTTGAACTATAAGATAATTGACAATTATTCAATTATAAAGAGAATTTGATGTCAAAACACAAGCATTTGCACTTTTTGTGCATTCAGAATCAATGCTTCAACAGCTCCCTCTAGTGATCCAGAGCATATCTGACACACACATACATGGTCCCTCCCTTACCTGTGCCATAATCTATTCTGGTGGAGTTCCCCACTGCTTCTTTCAGATACACAGCTATCTCTGGGACTGCTCCTTTTCTGTCTTCAGGTATCACTGCGGAAACCAAAGCTTCCGCCTCCTGCATAATATCAATAGTGTTTGTTTTTAACAATGGCTTGGAGGCAAACAGACATCAAACTTCGCAATCACACACACAGACTCAATGTGAGAGTTCATGCTAAGTTAGGGAAGGTTTAGGGGTGTCCCTTCCACAAAATCTGTGTGAGGGCTCAGTTGCATCCTTTCCGAGCCCTTTCCTAAAGTCAGCATCGCATGTTAAAGGGAA
Organism: Tenualosa ilisha; assembly: GCA_015244755.2. Lineage (NCBI taxonomy): Eukaryota > Metazoa > Chordata > Actinopteri > Clupeiformes > Clupeidae > Tenualosa > Tenualosa ilisha. Next base: position 1,021,740 of record PYXC01002419.1, read on the forward strand.
TTACCCACAGTTCATAGCGTTGTGATGTGAAACACTGGAGAAGCATGGAAACGTCAAACAAGTGTCTGTACATAATTTCCATAAAACGGAAAGGTAGACACAATTGCAATGTGACCTCAGTGATGCTAATGCAACAATTTGTTGCGGGTTGTGTCCCAATCATGCAAATAGCAAGGTGACCATTGACAACCTCACAGTCTCATTTACTTAACAGCGTGAGTCAGAAAGGACACTAGCTGGGTTTCCAGCCAACTTGTTAATGCGTGTTTAAGATTTGCGAATAACAAATCCTCGGAAGGAGACACCTGCAAATTTCTATCAGTCCCCTAATGCAAATATAAATTTCATTCGCTTGAGGGGAGTGGTTTACTCTTGATGTGAATAAGGCGACTGAAGTCAATGCAAACAGTTTAATTTGCGTATATTCACATTTACCGCATTTCTGTCCATAGACATTGATAGCCTAATGTTCATTTTTATTCACATTACACAGTTGATGGACACGCATGCAGACACGCATATTCCTGAGCCATATTTTTTATCAATGCGCATATGAAATGTGAATAAGTTGAATGGAAACCCAGCTACTGAGATTTGGCCAATGTCACTACTGATTACTAAGCAAATCATTACACATTTCAATTCTAGCATCCAAGCAGCAATATCACCCATCTCAAAACAGAGCCCCACCTGGTCTAGCTTGGCATACCAGGTCCTGTATGCTTTATTGCCAAATCGAGAGGGCTGATCAACAGGTGGGGTTTCATCAATCCACTGATCCAAAATGTTCAGCAAAGACACAAGCTTCTCGATTGTCTGTAAAGAAGGTTAAAGGGCACAATGAGCCAAGAAATGCACACAGTACATGACTTCAAAGCTGCTCTGTGGTATTTTCATGAAATGTGTTCAATTTCCAGTCGTCATGAAGGCATTCAACACAATTAAAAACCTTAATAATAAGGTGACTGACTGTTTCCTCACATTCTGTTGCTGTTTCATGCTTGTGGATGTTTTTACATAAAAAATGCATGCCACATAGTATCTTGTCATATTGTCAAAACCATACAGGTTTTAAAGTACGGTAGAAGGGTGGTGGTGGCGTAGTGGTTAAGGAACCTCGCTAGCATGCAAGTAGCCTGGAAAATTGTGGGTTCGAATCCTGGTTACCACCATTGTGCCCTTGAGCAAGGCACTTAGCCCTAAGTTGCTCTAAGGGAGACTGGCCCTGATGTAATTGATAGTTGACAGATGTAAGTCGCTTTGGATAAAAGCGTCTGCTAAATGCATAAATGTAAAGACAGCATTACCTCAGACTCTTTGTATTCACATGTAAGTTTCTTTCCTTTGACTCCCTCATTCAGAGTCAGAATGAATCCCATGTAATCAGCATAGGCCTTAAACAAAGGAACAATATGAGTGTGGCAAAAAAAAATAGGCTTACATTCATTTTGATTGTCGTAAATAAAAAGCCACATACAGAAGTCGACTTAATTCATACCATAGCTATATATTGCCTGATCTTCAAACAAATATCATCAACAGAAAAGCAAAAATGTGAACTTATGGTGGTAATCTTCCTTCCCCACATTATTGCCAAATAGCCAATACAATGGTACTACTTACCTGGGAGCGCTTCCATTTCCCCATGTCAGGGACCATGCTGATCTCCTTCTTTGGGATCATGAAGCTGACAGGGATGGAAGGGGCATCATCCTCAGGGGAAGAACCTGTGAGTGACAGAAGCGGTCAGTATTCTGTGCACTAGGCCTGATGAGAGAGTATTTTGTACAGTTGGCCTGGTGTGTGCTACACATTGATGGTTAGTGAGGTCCCCCTTCCACTGTAAGCGCTCTGGGTATCTTGAAAAGCGCTATAGAAATGTAAGTAGTAGCAGTAGTGTGATGGCAACTACAAATCTAAACTACTTAAGGCTACAAAGGTAGCATGCCACTGTTACATGAACGTCTCACAGGAAGACTTATTCCACTGTAAATCATTTCATTTTGCAAAAGAAATGTAGCCTGATGTTGAATATGGAGGGGACATTTTCAAAGTATAGTAAAAAGAACAACCCATGTCAGGACATGCACTGTGACGTTAACGTTACACTGCCATTGCTCCTGAACACATCTGCAATACTGTGCTAAATACCAATGGTATTCTTAAAACAATACAATCCCATACTGCAATACATGGATTATTTTGTAGTCCCTTATGTAAGAGCATATGCAGTAGCAAATGTACTTCAGAGAGATTTCAGAGCACTGGATATATATGCAGAAACTACCTACAACTGGCATTAAAGTACGCAAAGTAATGGCACTCCTAAACTGGGCCAACTAAATGCCGGTCGGATTAGCATAGGGCTTTATTGATCTACACAACCATGGCTCTACCAGTCTGTCACAGCAAAAGCATTCGTGGAAAACAAGGTTATTGTAACACAACGCCATGAGGGACACGCAAACCAAACGAATACTTCACTTTTCTCCTATATATATGGAGATGGAGATCCAAAAATACAAATCCACTGGTCAGACGGCTCTGCCTCAGCAGGAAACTTGTCAAAACTAGTGAGCTAGCCGGCTGTGTAGCCTTGCTCTGCTGGGCTAGACCTGTTAGCTAGGATAGTTGGCTAATGTTGGTGCAAGATTGGATGGGAAAGTGATGGAGAAGCAACGCTTTCTTTAACCCCACGCATTGTCTGGCTCTCCGGAAGTAGCTTAACATAAAAACAAAAACATAACGTGGATAACACTACACACAAGCCAAGCAGTCTGACTACAAAATATGTGTAAATTATGTCGGTTACCTGACTGCTGCTCAGTCTCCGCCATGTCTATAATAAGAGAGGGGTGTGTCTGACGTCACCTTTCAACTTTGACCCTTACGTCCAAGAGAGTGAAAATATAATTCCTCCTGCAGTGCAGTGAAACAGGTGCCAAGTAGTCATATATATATATATATATATCTTGTGATCATATCTGACAGGCTTACATACCTGGCCTACAGACCATAAAAAATCGTTTACGGTTAAAACGCATAAGTAAAATGGAGCTTATTTTTACGCCCCCTTGCGTCTCCTCAGCAGCACTGAGCAGTGTTGCAAGCGTAGACAGGTTGCAGCACGAGTAGCAATAACGTTAGCATTTAGGTCGTTTTGAAGGGAAACCTTGCTAAGGTCTGTGGCGGACCTGTCTGGCATTGATAATCACAGAGCTCATGTAACACTATCGGAGGCCTACTAGGAAATGCACTGCTGAGTAGTCTGCCCTGTGAGAGCGGACCGTGTCTTTTGGGGGCGTTCCTGTGAAAAACAGTAATGTTGGGCTTTTTAGTCCGGGCGATGGTAAGTTCACTACAACACCGACTGTCAGTTTCCTAGCTGAAGGCAACATAAATGCTAGTTAATAGTTTGCTAGGAGAGTTAACGTCGGTTAGTATCCAATTGCTTCGGAAAGTCCTAGGCAGTTCAGTCTGGTTCACTCTTATGTAGTTGGTATTTTTCAGCAAACAGTTTCAATGGCCTGTATGCAGGCTAACGTTATGCCTGCGCACCGCTATTGAAAGACAGCTATTTGTAATGTTGTATTTCCGAAACTGCATACTTTTGTACACAACCATTGTAATTTAGTAAAATCGCTAGCCAAACATTAGTCAGCGTCTGAGATCTCATAGTTTTTTTTATGAACTATTAAGTTCATGTGTTAGTGAAACACTTGCAAACTACTGAAACTCTAAAAAAAAAAAATCTACGGAGACACATTATGTGACTCGTTACAGTTATCAAGGTTGGCAAAAATGGCTTTAAATGTCTGACAACGTTAGTGGTAACTCACTCAACATTGGTACGGTAGTTTGCAACTCCTCAGCCTACATAATATTGTGTGTTCCAGTCATAAAGGTTTTGTGATTACATTGTGTTCCCGTCCTGTCATGTTATCTCTCTGATAGGTGGTTAACTTAAGCTATAGAAAAGTTGAGATACTGTGGATACGCTGGGAATGGCCTGCAAACATATTTACTATACTCCCTAATGTATTTGTGTTGCATTTGGGAGTGCTTTTAGCGAGGAGAGTATTATAGTGCAGCAAGATTCAACTGTTTACATTCTGACCATGCCCTTACAACTAAACACTGGCAATCCTTTGGACAGGGGAGGAGTGGCATGGTAAAAACATCTGGCCTTGTGAGACCAGTGGCAGTGACCCGGGTGGCAGGACGCTACCTGGCACACCAGGAGAGCTTGCCCAAGTTACCTGTGCCACCCCTTAAGCAGACATGTGAGCGCTACCTGGCTGCCCTGGAGCCTATTGTGGAAGAGGAGGAGCTGCAACACACACGCCAACTCCTCGAAGAGTTTCAGTGTGGAGGTGTTGGGGAAAGGCTGCAGAAGGGTCTTGAACGCAGAGCCAAGAAGATGGAAAACTGGGTACAAATTTGATTAAAGAGGGTTAGCCTGTAGTCATATGTCAGCCCTGTCTTGAGCACAGATAGATGTGACTAAAGAAATATACACTTAGCAGGTCCTTTGCTGTAACAAGATACATAATGTTTTGGAAAAATCTAAAGCAACATATGTGCAAACAAAGTTTGAGGCTTCTCAAAAAGTTAAAATGTCAGACTGATGTTACACCCAGACCCAGATACCGTACTAAATCAACCTCACTTTTCAGTCTGAACCATTGGCATTGTTGTCTTGTTTACCCTCAGAAGGTCTTTGAACTTTTTATAGAATTTGTAACTCAAAGTAACCCAAAGTAACCTCTCTTGAAGCATAGCTGTATGTGTTGGATACAGGAATTATTGTTCCAAGGACAGCTGAAGCACTTCCCACAAGATGTTAAGTCTTATCTCTTTGAAGAGGAAGGGACTCTTTTATAAAAGCTTTCTCAGTGCCCTTCATTTTGAGGACATAATGTCCCATTTAGTTTTTCTTCATATACCCAAAGTCCTAGTGTTGTTTTTTTGTCTGTTTATTTATTTCATATTTATTATCATTTGCATCTTTGAACATTGGTTTGCAAATTGATACTGTAAGAATGCAAATTGATGAAATGCTTGTCTTTTTTAGTAACCCTTGACATTCCCTCTCTGTGTCTGTCCAACGGTCTATGTCATTCTTCAGCTGTCAGACTGGTGGTTGAAGGTAGCCTACTTGGACTACAGGATGCCTGTTGTGGTCCACTCCAGCCCTGGGGTTGTCCTTCCTCGTATGGAGTTTCATGACCGACAGGGTCAGATGAGGTGAGATCCTGCTCTAAAATTGCAGAAAGGTTATTGACTGAGTCAACTGGACATCTGACTCATGACATGAAATTCACATTTGGCAGATTTGCTGTTTTTTTTTCCTCACAGGAAGGCTATTCTTTATTCTTTATTTTGTTCCTAGTAAAATGTAAAGTGTAAGTAAAATGTTCCTAGTAAAATGAGAGGACAAACAAATCCTTGATATCCTTGTTGTAGACCTTTACACTCTAGTTAGCACAATGTCAAGTTACTTGACATTGTGCCTTTGCCAGAACCTCAGAGACAGAGAGAGTTTTTTTTAATGTGACTCAGTGATGAACTTTGTACAGACTGCCCTAACTACTGTGCCCAGGCTATTTGGGGAGTGTTCCTATTGGCTGTTGCTCTCAGCAACGACGACACTGCTGATTCTGCTGATTCTGCTGGTGTCTACTCAGTTGAAATTATACTTGATAGACATTTTGCTGGTTTATTATGAGTATAAACTCTAGGAATAGTGAATAGTGGAAAATATCATGAATCATAAATAAGGAAATTGTGTGTCTAACCTTCAGTAGTCTCCCAGATGTCAGCGTCCGCAGTCTACAACATAATACAGATTCAGAGTATTCTTTTTTTATCTCAGCACTTAAGGAATTGGTCATGTGTTCTTTCTTATGTAATCAGCCATGGTATGAAAGCACTTGCTTTATCTATCTTATTCTATTGCCACACATATACTTAACTGAATTTCCATTGATACAATGGAATATATCATAAATCATCCTCATATGAACATTTGAAAATGTCATTATTAACCTTTAAAAATAATTTGAAGTAAAGTAAATTTGAAGCTTAGTATATTTAACATGTTTTTCATAGGTTTGCTGCTAAACTGATTTCAGGCGTCTTGGATTTCAAAACTATGATTGACAAGTAAGTGGGTCATTTATTTGTCGTTATCTCCCAACTCCCAGTGAACTTACATTGCAACACGTGATGTGTAAGGTGAAATGATGACGGACTACAATTTCTAATTCCAGTGAAACATTACCACTAGAGTATCTGGGAGGTCAGCCATTGTGTATGAGCCAGTACTATCAGGTTTTGTCATCTTGTCGTATACCTGGAACAAAGAGTGACACTGTGGTCAACTACGCCCAAGGCAGAAGGCCTCCATCTCATATCACAGTGGTTCATAACTTCCAGGTCTCTAAACACCTACCTCTACTCTATTTTATCTTCTTGCACAGGTTGTCTGTGCTCAATGTTTGTCTTTGAGAATTAATGTGTGTTTGAAGTTCATTGTGCCATTACTACATAGTAATTATTGGTGTTGGACATGTTGACAAATTATACATACTGTTTTTGTTCTTCTTGTTGGCAGTTCTTTGTGCTAGATGTTTACAACAGTGACGGCACACCACTGACTGTGGATCAGCTCTATATTCAGCTGGAGAAGATCTGGAATTCCTCTCTGCAGACAAACAAGGAGCCCATTGGCATCCTTACGTCACAGGACCGAAACACATGGGGAAAAGCCTACAATAACCTAATCAAAGGTCAGACATAGCCACACAGCAATGCAGGGAGAAAGAGAGCCTTAGGGTAACAAAATGTGGATAACGATAGAATGCAAAGTAATGATGGCCATGAACAGCCAAGAAATGCTCATACATTTGTAAACATGATTGTTGTGTAATGTATTGTGTTAATTATGCTGTTAATTACAATGTTCTCAGTAATTGGTTAGCTTCAGCGCGTTTTGAGGTAACTCCTATATTTACAACTGATTCAGTCTTCATTTATCCTCTCCAGACAGAACCAATAAAGAGTCTGTGCGTGCCATTCAGAAGAGCATCTTCACTGTGTGCCTGGATGCACCTATGCCACGGGTCTCTGACGAGATGTATCGCAGTCGGGCAGCTGTGCAGATGCTGCATGGAGGAGGCAGCCGCTGGAACAGTGGAAACCGCTGGTTTGACAAAACCATACAGGTGAGGAGAACAAACACACATCAGGTTGCTGCTTGAGAGGATTTGGTGTAGATTTCAACTATGTTTAGTAGGCTTAGGCAGTTGTTATGCAAAGGTGGAGTGTCTGTTATTCCAGAGAGTTTTTCATGTTATTTACCATTACCAGATCACTAATCACAGTATATTGATGAGTCAGTGAGTCTATGATGAGTCTATTAAAGGGCAGCTGTTAACTGTAGACATTTAGCTATATAGTTTTTCTAAATATAAGGAAGCATTTTTTAAATTAGGGAAGTGAGAGTTTGAATGGCTTTTTTTTTTTAACCTCACCAAAAATGCAACACTGACCATACTCGTAAGCGTTGAAGTCAGATGACTTTTGCCTAACTGAATTCTCCTGTCTGCATCTCCCAGTTTATCATTGGGGAGGATGGCTCATGTGGCCTCATATATGAACACGCTCCAGCTGAAGGACCTCCAATCGTCAAATTAATCGATCATGTAGTTGAATCCATGTAAGGCCAAGTACTTTCAAATTATAATTGTGTAACATAGCCTAGGCCAAAGATTCTAGAGCAGAGCACTCTAGAATCTTTGGCCTGGACTGTTACAAAATATCAGTATGCTCCAAGTGCCCCTATTCTTTTCAACAAATGGCAAAAATGTTAAATGTTTTGTGTTTTGTTCAAACAGGAAAAAATCTGAAATGGTGCGCACACCAATGGTACCATTGCCCATGCCTCAAAAGCTGCGTTTCAACATCACACCAGAGATAAAGAGGGACATTGAAAAAGCTAAACAGAACATGAACATGTGAGTCCTGCACTGAATAATACGATGACATTGCCTTCTCAATTCTCAATTTCTCTGTAATATGTAGTCATTGTAAATTAAGAAATGTCTTGAATTTTAAAATAAACCATGACTAGTAAACCAGTGTCCATAAAAGTGTCCGTAAAATCCAGAACATCCATAAATGTTCAAGTCAAATCGGCAGAATAATTGACTTTGTATGGACCAGAGCGACTGACTGAATCAATGCATACACCTGTTGTTCCTCAAGGTCATCGATCGCTGTCGATAGGAAAAAGAACACGAAAATTTGATACAACATAGACCAAATAACGAAGTGGCAATGTTAACAACAGCTATATGGATTAATTCTCAGCAGATTTCTCCTTTAGACATATGTCAAATACACATGCAGACACATACCCTAATTTTATATTTTCGCCAAAGCAGACTCTTGTGTCTGTTTCAGGATACTCAGCTGCAAACCAGCCGTCAGTTGACTATTTTTCCTCTTTTGTTTACAGAATGGTTCAGGACCTTGACGTTCGGGTAATTGTATTTCCTCATTTTGGCAAGAATGTTCCCAAGGCACACAAGATGAGTCCAGATGCCTTTATCCAGGTGGCTCTTCAGTTAGCGTACTACAGGTACACTGCCAGATATAGTTCGGTAAAACTGAAGCACTTTGGATTTGAGAGGTGATAAATAGTCAATGGATGTACATAATTTTCACTTTTCTTCATAATCTGAATTCACATATATTGCCTTGCAAAACTTTTCTTGTTCCCAATACTAATGTTTTATTCTATTTTCATCGATATTCTAAATCTATATCTTTCATCTGTGTGCTGTTCTTAAGGATGTACAAGGTCTGCTCTGCCACATACGAGAGTGCCTCCCTGCGCATGTTCAGACTGGGCCGGACAGATACCATTCGCTCAGCCTCCATAGACTCTGCTAAGTTTGTCAAGGCCATGGACAACCCTGCTCTCCAAGTATGCTAATGCTAACATAATTACTTTGAAGAACCCATGAATAAGACATAAACCCTGTTAAATTTCTATCTGTGCGTCTTTCTGTCTGCTCTCTTATCTGTGTGTGTGTGTGTGTGTGTGTGTGTGTGTGTGTGTGTGTGTGTGTGTGTGTGTGTGTGTGTGTTTGTACGTGTACACGCACGCGGCAGAACATGGAGAAAGTGACTCTTTTGGAGAAAGCTGTAAAGGCACACAGGGCATACACTGATATGGTAAGTTGATGGTCAATACAGACATCAACTGTGTCAAATTTTATACATGCCAGTGTTCAACTAAAAGTAAACATGGTATTTGTCTCTCTCATTTGAAGGCAAAGAAATTGACAGATATTTCACTGTTGTGTACCTAGCACGTCTAAAAGATTTGGTATCTGTTATTAATGCCTGATAAGTATTGTTTGCTTCCTCCATTGACTTGCTTCCTGTTTGTTTTGCGTATTGCTTGATTGCAGGCAATCCGTGGCCAGGCTATTGACAGGCACTTGCTTGGACTCAAGCTTCAAGCTATTGAAGACCTCGCCTCTTTACCAGAGATCTTCATGGACACATCTTATGCAAAAGCTCTGCATTATAATCTCTCTACTAGTCAGGTACACTCAGCTAGTATGCTAGCATGTAGGTTTGTGTTCCCGAATGATGGTACTGATGTGTTTGCCTGTCTTTTCAGATGCGATGTGTCTGTATTGGGTGTGAAATGCATGTTATACAGTGTGTCTTATGTTAAATGTGCTGCAGTTGGCAAAATGTTGCAAGTGTTATGTGTTGTGTTGTACCCACATTCTTTGCTGTGGAACACAGAGTAATGTGTGAAAAAAGCATTCCCCTGGGGATATGAATTAATTTGATTATATCAGCAGTGTTTTTGAACACTGCCTGTCATACTTGTGCACAATTTTCATGAGTTTCAGTGTTGACTCTAAGAATAATAGGTAGAAGGCCGAAGCAAAGACAATGGCTTAATGACAGCAAGCCAGTTTATATTGGGTATTGTGGCTTTGAGTGTTTCCGTAGGGCAGTACTGTGTGTTGCGCTTATATTTTTGAGTGGGCTAGCATGTTGAAACCTGCATTTGCCATAGCAGTGCTTGTAATTGTGCAGTGCAGTGTATTAATAATGGTCTCTAGCAGAAATACAAAACAAGCAAAAGACCAAACACTTGACAAACCATAAGAACATATCACCATTTAAATAATGTTGACTGTCTGTTTATCTCTGCTCTCTCTGTGGATGTCAGGTCCCAGCAAAGACCGACTGTGTGATGTGCTTTGGCCCGGTGGTGCCTGACGGCTACGGCGTGTGCTACAACCCCATGGAGGAGCATATTAACTTTGCAGTGTCTGCCTACAACAGCTGCGAAGACACCAGTGCCACTCAGATGTCCCAGACACTACAGGAGGCGCTTGTAGACATGAGAGACCTTCTGGAACAGACTCCCAAGGCCAAACTGTGAGGGACAAACAGATGGCTCCATGCCAGAACACATTTGTGCTTTGATTTGTTTTGTTTTTATAAACAACAAACTGCTTTTAAATCTGAAGACCCACCTTGAAGGTGACCTTGAAGGCGCACCTGATTTAATTGTTCAGGCAGTTGGCAGTGCCTGCTAGCACATATTGTTTAAAGCAAGAATGAGACATTAAGCACTTCAAGGGTTGAGAACGCACAGAAGTTTGGTGTGATTGCGAGTGGATCAATTAAGCTCCTCTGACACTTTGTTAGGTAGAATTTGTTTGCTACACAAGGTGGTACACAAGTGGTGTAATTGGTCATCCCACTTAAACGAATACTAACACTTTGAATGTTTACCGGGTGAAATGATTTATGTTTGATTGCAGTGCTGGGCATCAACAATTTTGTATATCTGTTGATTTGCTGTTTTTAGATACGATGTTTTTTTTGTAAATACATACCAGAGCAAATTGGTTTGGTGATTCAAAACCCTCCAGCTCTGTACCTTCTTTACTGTTTGTGTCCATGAAGGTCAGACAAGTAGACACTGGCCCAGTCTGGTTGTACCAGGGGCAATGATGACAAGTCTGTGAGCCACAAACAGAAATGTATTATTGCTGTGTTGCAGCCAAACTGGTGTTTTTTTCTATCCTTACTCTGCACACAAATCTTCTCTGGTGTTCCTTTGCCTCTTTGTCTCCAAAGGTCTCTCATAAGCTAGTAAGAATTCCAAAGGGAAGACATGAGTATAACATGTAACAGTTCATATGTGCAATTGTGCAGCTTACAATTTTACAGCAACATTTCCCCATGTTTGTAATATACTGTGCTGTGGATTGTCCATACGTTTTCCATAACACATTTACTGAGCTCTTTTTTATAAGAGGATTTGCGTCTCTTGAGTAAATGATTTATGTCATGAATGATTTGGCATTTGATGTAGTTTGCAATTCTACTTGTAAAATGAGGCTGGACTGTGCCTTGTGTAAAGTGATGTATTCATGAAATCTGTGGCTGTGGTAAGTTGATAGAAGCCATTAAAAGCTCTATCTACTTAAAAAAAAAAAAATAAATCTTTATAATGATAAAAGAAATTGGTCTGTCTGCATCATATGTGAGACTTTCCAGAGCATTTAACAACTTTTTAAACAGTAGATATGTTTACAAATTATTTATTTGACTTTTCTTATTTAGTTAGTTCATTTTAACAGACCAGGCGGGTGGTTTGCAAAGGAAGTGATCTACATCACTTAGTGCAAGACAACTGAAAAACCATCTATCTGCCTATCTATTATGAAGGGAAGTCTATCAGAAGTTCTCTTGGGTTCCTGCACGCGTTGTTTACGTTTAGCTCAGACGTCATTTTACCGGAAACAGAGAGAGATGCCCCTTTAAAGATGGCGTCTGACAAAAGATATGTATACGCGGGGACTGTGGTATTTTTGTCATATTTTATTATTGGCTGCCACGCCAGACTACATCATCTGGTACTTAAGGTATATATCTCAAACCAAATCTCATCTGGGTCAAGATTTCTCCGATGATGCTTTGCAACTAACTGTACTGTTCATGCGTGCTTGGTAGAAAGCTAGTTAACGTTAGCAAGTAAACCGTGCTGTTGGTGGATACTGTGCACTTACACTAGATTGGATGGCAAACTCCTAGGTTAACTATTTTCTCTATTTGCAAATATGTTGTAATCCATGCCCATATGTGTGTTAAGTGTTGTGCTGCTCATAATGAATAGAGAACTATTAATGTTATGTCAAATAAATGAGGAGTCATCTACGTTAGCATTGTCAGTGTCAGTGTGGACCTTGCTAGGAGAATAGAGCCAGTACAATAATTATAACTTAGATTTTGTAGTAATTTATCTGTACATTAATTTGTAGTTTCATCAACTTATTCACTGTACTAGTAAGATTCATGGCGATATTAAGCAAACGTGACAGTTAGTGTAAGTCATCACAGAATGCAACCCATAACGTTACACAGTTTATCATACCCTGTATGACTGAGACGCGAAAACTTGCCACATAAACGCTGTCCTAGATTTTAGGATAACAAATTATGATTAATTTACAATTCATGCTATTCTCTGTTCAATTCATTTTAGGATGACATCAGGCAGAAAGTACGCCTGAACACCTTTGGGTTCTACAAAAATGGTTACATGACTGTGAATCTGAACAGCCTCATGATACATGAGGTGCCAATCGTAGATGTTGACAGTAGCACGGTAGGACGCATTCTTACACCCGAAATGAGACAATAGAAAATGATTTCAATCACTAATAGTTAAATATAATATGGGGTGAAAGGTAACGAGTGTTATTGTCAATGTCTTTCACATGTTAGATTGGATTCATTTTGGACAAAACTAACAGCAATGGTTTTGCTTCATATCTGGTAAGTATTCCTTCTGCACAGGACTCCTAAATGCTATGAAGAAGTGCAATCGGTCATTCATAACAAATGTGATAAATTAGTAAGCTGTTGTGTCATGTTTTTAGTGCTGAGTAAGCTTTATCAGATAAGCCATTGCTCTCTCTCTCTGTCTCTCTCACTCTCTCTGTTAGGATGATGACTCTGGGTTTTGTGTCCTGAAGAAGACACCAAGCAGTGATGCTGTGGTGTTGCTTTTGCTGGATTTCAACAGGCATGAGTAAGTTTTCACGAAAGACAAAACAAGCAGCCTGTTTTAAAGTCTCAGATTGGGCTTGAGGGTAATCCTAAATTCAGCTATTAATTTAACCTAGACATGCTTTTGTTGACAATCTAGGTGGTTCAGACATGTAAATCAATACATTACATATGCTTAAATAGACGTGGGTCAAAAGCATAACAGTGTGAAGTGTCATGGCTTAAGTAACCTGCTGATGTATTATAGGCTGTCTTATGAGTTAAACCTGAGGTGACCAACCACCGATAACGGTCGACCAGCTAGAAATGCTTTTTAGACATTTAGTTTCTCCCCACTTTGGTTTTGACATGCAGTTGATATAAGTGCGATCGGCACAGACAGTCTTTGGTCTCTTTTCTCTTCTAAGGTAACATAAAGTACACAAGTACGCAGAAGTTCAATATGCACAAATAATCATGTGGTCAATCTTTTTGACCCCGTCATTTCAGAAGTAGCCCGCAAGCCAAAAATGGTTGGGCAGCCAATTGACAACAGAAGTGATTACTATGCCTTTAAGTCAGCGCTTGTGTAAATTTGCTGAGCTAAGATGATATTATGCAGGCATTGTATAATCATCATTGACATTCATCAGAATTCCTGGGTTGTCAGCAGGGTAGCTACAATATCCATGGATGCTTGTAACAAGCTGTGACTGATTCCATGCTTTCTCCCCGTTTGGTTTGAAGGGATGCGGTGTTCACACTTTTTGTACACATTTAGTCTGTTTGTGTGATTTTAGAGTTACTGTAAAGACCTCGGCAGAGGAGGGTCTCTTTCCCCAAATCATACCTGTCCTGGCAGAGAGTGCCGAGACTGGACCAGCCATGAGCCAGGAGAAAGATGACGAGAAAACAGAAAAGAAAGGTACACATGCTTATTTATTATGTAAGGGATAATGTATTGTCCGCAGGTCATTATAGGAAAATATTTTCTGATAGGATGAACAAGACCCCGATGCTGAAGGCATTATCTGGCTTATTATATGGCTACTTGCCAAAACAACGACAGAAAACTTTATACAAACGTCTTTTTAATTTAATTAGTTACTGTTTAATGCCTTCCACAGATAAATAGTTCCCCCAATGGAACTTGAACTTTAAGCATTCTTTCAACGAGGTTCCATTGTGACAAGTGAATGATCTCTACTCACGGAATGATATGCAGATGTGAATCTGAAACAAAAAACCCGTTGCCATTGACAAGCGATCATTATACTTTCGCAGCGGCGATTTTACAGAAATAACTGACCGCCGATCGTTGGGAAGGCCCATTCAAAGTCAATGGAACCTGCAGCATTCTGGAGAGCCATATGATAATAAAGGACTATATATTCAGTATGCATAAATGCAATGTGATGGATCATGCTGTACCCTGCATACTAGAAATGCTGAAATGCTAGAAAGTTTAATTGAAATAAGTTAATTGACTGATTGATATAATGGATCAAAATACATACATACATACATACATATAAATACATATTACTGTTCTGTCCTTTTTTGCTTGGGTAAACAGAGAAGTCTAAAGTCACAAAGGAGCCCCCTATGGTAAGGCTGTTGTAGTGGAGCAATATTCTTTCATTTCCCATAACTTCTCTAATCTATTTTAATGGTGCTTGTCTCTGAAATGTATCTGTTTCTTTTTTCAGGCTACTAACAAAGAGACCATATATCCTCTGGAACAGAGGGGGCCCAGTTATTCATTTAGGGTGCGTATCTCTTTTGGATGGATGTGCCTTTTTGTGGCACTGACCCATAATCTATAATGTTAAAGGTATTTTATTTGAATATTTTATCTTGACAGTTTTATTTCAATGTCACCACTGATGACCAGCAAGGGTTGTACAACTTCTACTTCTACAACTGCTACAGCCGAAATGCTCAAACTAACCTGCTGAAGTTCAGCCTTGATGTAAGTATTGGTTTCTTCAACAGAGCAGTACTGGCTTTATGTTCACTTTGTACATAAAATTCAGAATGAAGCATTGGTATTCAGCTGTTTCATGATGGTTCCATGAAATCTATTTCTCAGATGCCGTGCGTGCATGCATGTGCACAAGCAAATGCTTGGTTACATCTCCTTGCAACACTGAAACAAAAATATGAATAACATAAATAAAAAATAACAAAAATAACAAAATAATGGTTGAGATGTGTTTTTTGCAGATCAACATTGAGGAGAAGAACCCAAATAGTTTTTTGTCTGCGGGCGAGATCCCACTCCCCAAGCTCTACATCTTCATGTCCATGCTTTTTTTCATCATTGGGACTCTCTGGGTCCATGTGCTCCACACAAGGAGGTATGTTGAGTGGTATCTTCTAGAACACTATCTATCTATCTAATATGCGATGAAATATGCTCTTTGAATCCATGACAGTTACTGCATAAACTAATTTAGCCACAAGAGGTCGCCCTCATCATGCAAATCAATGATAAATTATTCTATCTTTTTATGTTGCAGTGTGTGGCAGATAATTTATTTGGGGAGAGTAGTTCTGTGGTAATTGTAAATTGTTTAAAAATATAGACAGTATGTTTTACGTCAGTATCATGGATTAAGCAGTTTAGTCCGTCAGAGCATTCATTATTTAATTCAACTCAGTTATATTTATACAGCGCCATTTACAATATAATTGTCTCGTGGTGCTTTTTAATGATCTCTTCCTCCTCTTCTTTCCTGTAAAGGGGAAATCTGGTGTGAATCAATCAATAGCCAAGTTGTTTAAGGTCACCGAGTGCTGTCTGTAGGAAAAAGAACCAGAAGATTTGTTACAACATAGGCCGAATATCGAACCAATGACTACCGTTAACTAATGGGGGCATAGCGAAATGAAACTGAAAGTGAATTTTTGTGCCCCATTCCGTTACTGTTAGCTGTTCAGTTAGTGTTAGCTGCTGATTCACTATTTGGTGTATGTGGTATTCAATTTTCTCATTCTTTTTCCTGATAACAGAAGTCTGTGACCTCAACTAACAGGGCTATGCATTGAGTCACACCGGATTTCTCCTTTAATTCCCCACAGGATGTTTTCCCACTGAAACAAAACCCAATGTTTTACACTTTGACAACTGTGCATTTTAATTAGAGGGTTGCAATATTTTATGACACAGGCATTTTGTCTCCACTCATGTGTTGATATATTTTATCAACAGTGCGGATGTTTACAAAATCCACTGGCTTATGGCAGCTCTTCCCTTCACTAAATCACTCTCCTTGGTGTTCCATGCTGTGAGTGTGTGCTCCTCATAGTAAACTATGTAATCTTTAAATTGTGCATCCTTAAGAGAACGATGCAACAAAGTTGTCTGACAACTAATTATCTACTTCTGTTTGTTTCTCCTTTAGATTGATTACTACTACATTTCAAATCAGGGTTTCCCTATAGAGGGCTGGGCTGTTGTCTATTACATCACACACCTGTAAGTTATCTTTTTGGTGACCTAAGTTGGTCTCGAAACTAAAATTGTTTTTTAAAATGGTGACAGATGTGAGTGTTTTGGATCTGGGCAGGTGCTACCTAATACAGTGTTCTCTCTTTCCAGGCTAAAGGGGGCTCTCTTGTTCATCACGATAGCCTTGATAGGAACTGGCTGGGCGTTTGTGAAACACATTCTCTCTGACAAAGACAAAAAGATCTTCATGATTGTTATTCCTCTTCAGGTACAGTTGTCCTAAACTGTTAGTAGCTGGGTTTCCAATTTATTCACATTTCATATTCGCATTAAAAAAATAACAATCTCAAGAATATGCACGTCTGCATGGTTTTCCATCAACTGTGTAATGGGAATAAAAAATGAACATAAGGCTAATCAAGTGACTTGTTCGGACCAGTTATAGGATCAACAGCTACGGACAAAAACGTGGTAAATGCGAATATACGCGAATTAAACTGTCTCCATCGACTTTTAATTTCATTATGCCTTATTCAAATCAAGAGTTAATCCACCTCCCTCAAGCAAAAAAATATATATTTTGCAGATGTTTAAAACTGTGGATTTATTATTCTCATAACTTAAATGTGCATCAACTAATTGGATGGAAACCCAGCTACTGTCACAGTATTTGGTCTCTTACTACTGTTGTAGTAAATGCCCTCTTGTTATGGCCATTGCAGTTCAGTCCACCAAACACAAAACATGACAAAGTGATTGTGCTAAGCCACTGAATCATCATATATTTATTAGTTTTAAATCTTTTATACTGATCTCAACTGCAAAGACTCTTCCACCCTCAGGTGTTGGCCAATGTTGCCTACATTATCATTGAATCAACAGAAGAGGGCAGCACTGAGTATGGACTGTGGATGGAGATCCTTTTCTTGGTGGACCTGCTGTGTTGTGGAGCCATCCTGTTCCCTGTAGTCTGGTATGGATATGCTGCATAGGACCTGCTTTGTTGTAATACTCCATCTTAGCCCGTGGCTCCCTATTACAATGTTTCTGTAGTATTGAACTGATTACAGCTGCCTCACTGGTGAATGCAGTTCTGGAGTGCATGAGTTTAGTGATCTAACGTGTTTGTATTTGACTTAAAGTGAGTTTGTTGTCGCATACATTTCTTATGATTTTTCTCATAATGGTAAAATGTTGCTTTGTAGGTCAATTAGACATCTCCAGGAGGCCTCAGCAACAGATGGAAAAGGTATGATTATTTGCTGCGACTTGTCACGCAATGATACAAATACCAAGTTAGACTGAAGTCAGTCCTGATGCTATGCATAGCTGTAGGTAAAGGGTCACGGCATAGGCTTACAACATACGTTTTGGGAATTGAACTCAGGGTTGTCCGATTGTCTGTTATGAGAACCCTGGGTTTAATTCCCAAAACGTATGTTGTAAGTCTATGTCACTCTTCATAAAATCCACTGCTAAATACCAGCCAACTTTACTTTTACTTTACATGGATGGAGACCTGGATAATAGATAAAGCCATGTAATTGAAGTCATCACGGGAAGGGAAACTTTGGCCATGTAAAGAGTTAGCCGTACAAGGGCATATAACTATTATATTCATGTTACTCACTGTACAGAACCCTGTTCTAGTGTTTAGAGGTATTTTGTGGACTTTTGTGGTTTGGACAGTGTTGGGCTTGGCGCAGCAACTGTGCTAAAGCCTAACGGCCAAGAACCAGGGCCCTTGGCTCCCCCTGTGGTGTAGACAGCTCCAGTTGGGTCTTGCTCAGAGATGATGAATGCCACGGTCGTCAGCACCTGCACCTCCCTCTGTAGCCCAGTAAGAGTGAGTGAGGACGCTGTTTCGGCTTACTGTGTTTACTTTTATCACCGTCATGAATTTTGACAGTGAGCTTTGACAATGAATCCCCAGCGGTGTCATCTAGAGTGTAGATGAATGTTGTCATAAAATAGGCAGGGCTGTTGATTTGGACTATGCTGCAAACAGCTGCCTCTCTGCACAAAGCTTTGATTTGTTTTTGGCATAACTTTGTAAGTCTGCTTTCAGTCTGCTTCCAAGTTCATCCATATACAATGACAACAAACTAATCTATCTATCGATCAATTTTTTTGTTTGTTTCGTTTATTTATTTTGTTTGGCTGCTTACTTCAGTTTGTGAGTAGAAAAGCCAAAAAATGTCTCACAGAGAGGTAGAAGAACACTGAAGGTCATAGCAATGGTTGTCAGCGAGCTATGACTCAGCACTGGCGTACACCAGGCTTCTGCATTAGTAGATGAACCAGCTGGGGCATTAATGTGCTGGTTGCCAATTATGATTCCAAACACAGCCCATAGTGATGCTGATGCACAGCAGTCAGTAGCATTTCCCTCCCAGCGGACCTACCGACCGCCGAAGTCAAAGTTATTCTAAATAAGGTTTAAAGGCTTTTGTTGTTGTCTTTCTAGCTGCTATCAATCTGGCCCAGCTGAAGTTGTTTAGACACTACTATGTGATGGTAAGAAAGGAAGCAGACACATTAATTCATTCCACACACACAAATACACACACAAACACACACCACACACATTTTACCAGCAGAATGGCATGCTGAGTGCATCCTTCCTGTTTCTAAAATGCTATTTAGCCATCATTGTCATTTTGAATTGCAAATAGTTGCATTCATTGGAAAAGTACATTTATGTCTTCTGTATCGCAATGAATCGTAAAATTGTTATAGCTGTTACTTTTGATGGTGAAGCACAGTTTAGATGTATTCTCACTGACTTCACTGAATCAATTTAGTATGTATTTGCACACTCAGGAGTGGAATTGCCTGACTCTTCTTTCTCTCTGTCTGAATTAGATTGTGTGCTACATTTATTTCACACGCATAATTGCCATTCTCATCAAAATCATAGTGCCCTTCCAGTGGAAATGGCTGTACCAGGTAAGGCCTGTCTTAAGTCAGTGTGCGTACCCAGAGATATTTCTGGTATGCCGGTTTATCAGACATGGGTTAAGCTTCGTCTAAGACCAAATAAAACATCAATGAAAATGTAAAAACGTCAATGAAAGTGTCCTTGGAAAAGCTTTTAATCTAGGACTAGATTTAATCCATGGACTGGAAACTATATGTGCATCTACACTGTGTGTGTATGCTCACATTTCACTTTTGTGTAGCTCAGCTTATTTCATATGAGTGTGTGTGTGTGTGTGTGTGTGTGTGTGACACGTCTGCTGTGCTTATCTGTGGCTGTAGCTACTGGATGAGTTGGCCACCTTGACCTTCTTCTTCCTCACGGGGCACAAGTTTCGGCCCGCCTCCTACAACCCCTACCTGCTGCTGTCTGTGGAGGATGAAGAGGACCTGGAGATGGATGATGTGTAAGATAATAGGCAGTACATATACACACACACACACACACACACACACACACACACACACACATACACTCACACACAACCAGGTCCAGGTCCAGGTATTGATTATCATGGCACCTGACTGTTGGTGATATTTATCATAAGTAATCTCTTTGCAGTTGAATTTGTCCTATGACAACTGTTACAACAGTTATTTAGTAACAGACTGTATAATACTCATATTAATGATAAACAAAATTGGATTTAATTAATTAATTGTTAATTGGATTGCAATGGCAGCAGTAAATGCATTAAGCGCTGGTGTGAAGAATAGTTGTAGAAAGCTCTGTTGTAAGTCAACAATAATGTTCTCATCATTTGGCAATTTTGTGGTTGACAATGCATGAATACTGTGCCCTGGTTTGGAGTTGTGGTCACGCTACCTGTCCTCCTTTAGAGTGGTGCCTGGGGGCCTTGTGGGCCACACCGACAGCCCAAACTGCGGGTTGCACCTGCTCTCTGTTCCTGTCATTTCTCAGCCATGTGGTTCCACTTATCTGCCTCCCCTCCCATAATCACCAAACACATACTCACACACATTCACACCTCAGACAGACAGACACACACACACACACACACAAATTCCTCGCAAGTTCTGTTTTTAGCTTGGTCACCAGATCCCTGAGATGCTTCATCAACGTCACCCCTTCCGCAAAAGTTTTGTCCTCATTCCCTCTCTGCCTCCTTTCTCCAGTCCCCCCCCCCCCCCGCCCCCCGCCATATTTCTTATTCTTCAGCGGGCGGTCACACTTCAGTACATCAGTCTCTTCCACGAGCCACCAGAGTGGTGTACTCTGCCTTGACCTGCCTTTTCCCATCCTCCTCTACCCTTCCTTTTACTCCACCCCCCACCCCCCCCCCCCCAACGCGCACACACACACACACACACACACACACACACACACACACACACACACACACACACACCACCCCCCGCATCATCTACCCTCAGGCATTGCGCCTCTCCTTCTCGCCTGCTGTCCCAACTCTTCCAGAAATAGCCCAGTGGCACTATATGTCCTCGTTCCACTCACCCCCCTCCCTACCTCTCTTTCTCCCTCCCTCTCTCCCTCCCTGTCTACCTCTCTCTCCCTCCCTCCCTCCCTCCCTGCACTCAGCCCTGTTTTCTTTCCTGCTTTCCCGCTTTTTTCCTAGCCAGACTCCATCCATCATCCTGAATGGAAACCTACTTTCCTCACTTTTGGGTGTACACTTGAGTGCAACTTTGGTGGGGGAGGAAGAAGGATTTTTAAAATGAAGAGGGACAAAGTGGAAATCTGTAAGATTAGAAGAGCTCTTTTTAGTACTGTCCAGAGGAGGTTAAACTAAACAAATATTTGGCTGGTCGTTCCTTTGAACAGGGTTATTCCTTTCAGGTGTCAAATGCAGCAAATATTGATTCAACATGGAGGACTTGACTTGGCAAAATTTGGATTAAAGAATGTAATGTTCAGGTGTGTGTTAAATCTGTGGTGACGCCAGTTGACACCAAAGAGGTTTTGACATTTACTGTTGGCATATGCCTTACACAAAAATATTATAGTTTCACAGTGTTGTGATCACAGCTCTAAGATGTGTTATTCCAAGTAGTATCTAAGTGACCAAGTAGTATTTGTTTATTGAATTCAAGGCCATGGCCATCCTTTTTTTTGTTACATGAAAAATTCCCAATGAGACTGGGACTTCAGAGGGTTTACATCCTTCGATCATTATAGACATTTGACTGGCTATTACTGTGCGTTCAGCACACAAGAGATACTAAAGCTGTAAAGTCTTGCTCATAAAAAATTACTGCTAAAATATCTGTGTTCGCTCCTGATGTGCCCATGTGCCAATTTCATTTACAGCCTATACGCAGTACAGTTTATTTACGTAATGGTTTTTAGTAGTAGTTAAGTTTAGTAGTAGTTTTTAACTTCTTTTAGTCACTCTAGTCACCCAAGCTTTGTTGCTTTTCATTTTAGATGAGTTTGTCACTCTTGTCCATACAAAGTGAATTACTTTTAGTGATTTTACGGCTTTAACAACTCTTGGTGTGAATGCAGTTAGCCTTGGAGTTAGAGGTGGAGATGTTTTACTGTACACTGCACTCAAAGGGACTTGAGGGGTTCCTGCACTATCTGTCTTTGATGATGTAAAAAACAGCTTGAACTTCAATGGCTGAATGGTATGATGGAAAATTTTAGTAGTTTTGATACCTTGGCTTTTTCAGAATGCAGTATATCTTTGAACCTGCTGTTAGCTCATTATGAGCTGGGAGAGTTGGAGCAAGGCAAAGGCGATGACAGAGCCGGGTAGGATTGGCTGCATAAAAAATAGGTTGGGCAGCATAGTGGCAAGTTGGCTCAGAGAACATGAACTAAGTGTACTGGGGAAGTGGGAGCGTTCAGAGGAGGGAAATGCACAGCTAAAAAACAGCTTATGGTGGTAGCTGATTTCAACTGGTATTTTTTTAACTGCTTAAGGAGTATTTTTGCATCACTTTTGATGATTTAGCAGATTTGGCCAGCTTACGATGCTCAGTTTAACTGGTTTTGCTGGCCATATACCAGCTATTTCCAGCTTTCATACCAGCATAATCAGCTCTCCAGCAGTGTTCAGTTTGACAGGCAGGACATGCTGGTGTGACCAGCTTAAGCTAAACCAGCTAGAGTGCCCATCTTAAGGTGTGTTTTCGTATGATTTTTGATGGTTGGGCTAGTTTGCCCATCTTAAACCCTCTTAAACCAGCTACCAGCATAAGCTGTTAAGTTGGAATTTTTTCTGGGTAAGCCTTGGGTTCTAAGGCAGGTAGCATGAGGGCCCTGGTGGATGGAGTCTCTGGGGCTGTCAGTTGTGGAGGAGCAGGACAGGAGTTTCAAAGACTAGATTGTAAAGCAGCAGCAGGACACTTGTTGGGTACAGTCCCTGCACTTTTCAGCTTGTGTAGTATTATGCACATGCACAAGCCCAAAATAGCTTTGTGAGCTAACAAATAATTACCTGTGCCAGAATGCCAACAGAAGATCGGAGATTTAGAATTGGCTAAGGCTTTACTTAAGAGTTGGAATTGGATAGATAGATAGATGTACTTTATTGATCCCAAGCTGGAAAACTCACTTTGTAGGACAAACACAATAACTGCACAACACAATAACAACACAAAGAGGAGAAAGAGCATAATAAGAAAATATACAGTATGAAGTGTTAGATTAGATTGTGGTTGTGTATGTGTGTTTCTGACCTCAGGCCAAGAGGGGGCCTTAAGCAATTTAACAGATAATATAAGTATCTCTGTCAACATTTTTTGCCACCTCGTTGCATTACTAACCTTCAGATGAACATGACTTTCACTAGCAGCAGAAATAACCCCATACGCAGTCATTTGTTTGACCCTTACCTTGTGTACACCACTGGTTTAAAGCATTAATCGTAGTTGGAGTTGTCTTTTGTCTTATCCTTTACCTGTTGTGTTTTTTTCCCTCCTTGTCCCTTGATGGTAATGTGAAGAATTTTTTCTTCCTTTTCACCTGGATAGGATAACTACATCGACTGCTTTGGGAGAAGGTGTCAAGAAGGTGAAGAAGATCTCCAATGGGCCGTCAGAAGAAACGGAGAGTGTGGCATGATGGGGTGGGGGAAGGGTACTCAGTAGATTCTCCTGGCGCCTTTCGCTTGAGGGGTCCAGAAACTGACTGACGCTGCATCGCACACTCCTAGATCAGGGCTCTCTGACTGACCCCCATCCTCCCCAAAAGTCTCAGTGGACTCCTCTAAATCCCTGGTCTTAAAGTAGACAAGTTTAACTCCTACACTTCTGTACAGTTTATCTTTGTTAAGGGTATGTACACCATGGAGATCTTGAGACTCACAGATCCAATAAACACTAATCTTTAATTTCAGTGGTCCTTATAGTTACAGCAGTTATGCTTTGGTGCTGCCTTTTTGTCATGTACAGCTGATGTTTTGTTGTTTTTATTTTATTTATTTATTTTCTTTACCGCCATTGTTTCTAGTTTTTGCTAATTGATCTCAGATATGGGTATGGTCATACGTGCACAGTGAACTGTACCATATGTAATGTAATGACGTGATTTTTTTTTTTTTTTCTATTTTTAATCTTTGCTGTCATAAGAGAAAGCAAGCAAGAAAATAACTTGTTGAGTCTCTTGTGTCTCAATAATGTGAACTCCTAAGACAAGTTGAATAGGAAACATTTTGCCACATAGACTGACCAGATAAGTCAATCCATGTTGAAATGAAGCATTTCACTCTTCATGTGGAAGAGACCAATATTTCCTTTGTTTCTTTATACAGCTTGTGGATATTGTTACACCGCTGTCTTGGGTGACTGGTTAAAGAATATTGGGCCTCATTCACCAATACCACCTAAAGATTTTTTTTAATTGTTCTTTAAGTCCAATTTAAAGACCTGTATTAGTAAATGCAATTCTTCTTGAAAACTGTATGTAGGTTTTAAGAACACATTTCTTCGTAAGAATGGTTGATGAATGAGGCCCATTGATCATTCCTGTTCTCCGATGGGCAATGTTTTGATTTCTTTGAGATAACATTTACACATAAGCTACATGGGCCTCTGATTATTTCTAATAAATCAATGATTTTTATCAGTATTTCCATGCAAAAGAAAACATTTCAGTTGCTTGAAATAATACTGCCTAATTTGCAGATATAAGAGTGGAATTGTTATTTATTCAGTATTTGGTACTGCAGTTGTTTATTTTTTGAGTAGGCTGAGAGAACACTGAATGTATATCGCGTGTCAGTGCAGTCAAAACATTACTTCTCAGTAGAGGACTGTTGATGTTTTCTGCCAAGTTTGAGGTCTTGGGCTTTTGCACTGGATTATAGTATTGTAAATAAATAAGAAACATGACAGTTAAAATGAGGAAAAAAAACAGACAAAGGAAATTAGCTGTGTTTAGGTTATAACACTGATGTACAGTTTTGTTTTGTTTTTCTTGAAAAATTGTATACATCACACTCTTTTTTTCTTCTTTTTGGGAAAATGTGAAACTTTGAAGATTGGTCATTTTTGAGAACTGTAAATGTCTCTAAAATATAAAGTTGTTTTGAACTCTGTTTAATGTAGATTGCCTTCATTCTTGTTGACAATGCACAGGAAACATAACAGTCTTACGACACCATTCGCAGTAATGGAGAATCTCCTCACCTTATTGGATTGGCACCGTATCCTACTATTTCTAGAGAACTGAAGCTGGCCATAGCCAACTAACTTTATTTCATTTGACTGATGTTAATTACGACTCCAGGCTTTTCTTACACCAACAAAGTAATCAGTGGAGGACTTTTATGCCTTCCGCTGGAAGGTTTGTCACAAATTTACCTCCATAGTCGGGGTCGAAGTGTGAGCTTTGCCCCTTAGGTGATGCCATGCATCTAAAAATGAGGTTAATTGCAGTGATTTGACCTGGCATTAACCGTGGCGTTAAACAAAGGTTTCTTAGCTGAATGGAACAAATAATCTTTTACAATGAAAAAGAAACGGAGGGTTAAAGACGTGTGTTGCCGTCAAGGCAGCCGTCACTCTTAGCTATTATAGCAATTCAAAGGCAATATGATTTTCAAGACATCACGATGGGTTTTAAATCACTTTGCCAAATCTGAAATGACCATAATTAACAATATCGATACTCAGTTGTAGACTACAGTTGACATGAGGTGCTCTAAAACGAAATATACGTAAGAACATGGAATAGCCTGTAGAGAACTGGCTGGTGCTTGAAATAGGCTACTGGTCATCACGTTCCAAATTATCCCATAATGTAGAGGGAAATGAAGATGAATAACAGACTGAGCTGGAAAATTATGGCGACGGGGAGCAGAAAATGAGAGAACGAAAAACTGAGATCTTTAAGTTTGGCCCATGTCAAAGTGTCGCGGGAGGGACGTGTAAACGATGTTCTACAGATGGGGAGGAACTTGTCACGGCGAGACAACGCTACTGCAGCTGATAGAGCGTTGGCAAGCAGCAGACGCGGGCGCATGTCGTCAGGGACTGGAGGCAGCAGGTGACCCTCGCATCAGACAGAAGAAAAGGACTGTATCCAGACAGTGTTATCTACATTCTTGTCTCTCCAGATTGAGGTAACTAAGTTTATTAGCGAAAAGTTAATAATTTGAAACACAATGCCTTTAGTGTTGCGTTATAGTGCCACAGCAATTGACAAATATTTTTTGAATTTCAGCGTGGTTCGTGTTTTTAATAGACTGTATTTAAGTCCTCTGTTTGTCCTTTGTTAAAAAAAAAAAAAAAAAAAGGCGGGACACTTGTGAACCTTCTGGAGGGGTGTGAAACCATAAAATTTCTTTGGCTATTTCATCCAACTGAAAACAATAAATGTAACACACTGGAATGAACACACATGTTTGAATTAATTAGTGGATGGTCTGAAAGGGCTTATCGTTTCATGAGCAACATATTTTAGTAGACTAGCCTAATTTCAGAAACCTGGTTTTCCTGGCTATCAATTTCGTTGTCACCCAGGTTGCTAATCCAATCCATGATGACGAAAATTCTAAATTTACTGTTTTCCTTACCAGAGAGGGAATGTCTTCTTTGGATGAAGTGGACCATTCCTGGGCTACTGTTTTCATGAAACACCCTTGCTGACAATGCTTTATGTATGAAATATTCCAGTAACACAAACAGTGGTTTGCTTAGAGGTCAGCATATATTCAGATTACATCATCCAACATCTAAATGTAATATAATGTCCCGAGATCCAGCAAATTTCAGATGACAATAGGCTACTCCATGTTTTTTTTTCTATTTAGCTCTCTGTTGATCCTCATATGACCCCAGTTCCCCAGCAGACGTCAGCCTCAATACACCCTACTTAGATGCTGCACTTGAAAAAAATACTAAAACTTCATATTAACGTCAGCATCATTAATAAGTAGATTTGTATAAGGCACTCAGATTAGAGAGACCACAAATAATGTAATCCTTTGTTTTGATGTTGATTTCTATTTAAGGAACTACATGATCATCCCTTTTCCTATTTTGAGACTAGACAAGCTGCCTTAATGGATTAGCCTAAATTACTCCACTTTCTGTTACCCAGCTAATGTGCGTTTCCCTTAATGCGCTAATTACACCATGCCAATGGCTCACGGTGCACTGAGGAGCGTGGCAGTGATTTAGTCAGAGGGTTAACACTGCTCCTCAGTGCATGGTGCCTGGGACCAGATTAGATAACTGTGGTGACCAAAGCTCGATGCCAAAACACAAGCTTATCCCATTGGCCAACTGTCAGAGATATGTATGCTCTCAGACATAAGTGAGTACAGACAAGAAGCATGTCTGGGGATGACCAAGCACTCTAACATGCCCCCTCTCTTGTTGTGATGGATGGTCTCCTTTGAAGTGTGAGCACATCGGTGTGGTTGTGAACCGTGCATAGCAAAGTGAATGGTTAGCAGCACGTCACTAAAGATAATTTGATTCAGGTAATACTTACTGAAATACCCATTGTATTACCAGTGCTGGAAAGCCAGGACACAATTGAATGATGATCCATGATGACCTTGAAAAAGGGTGATCCATTTTCATCTCATTCATTTGTCTCTAAATCATAAATCATATGACCTGGATAGAGCATTTTTTCCAGTGATCCCCTGTCAGCACTTTCTCTCAGCAGTCCTCTGTTAGCCAGTGTAGACTTCTGAACCTGGTCCAATGACAAAGACAGATTGCAGTTCTACTTGACTATGGAAGAAAATCTGAAAACTTCAGCAATCTTATATAAATGCCTAGCACTTTAAAGTGTAGACCTAAATGATTGGAAGAGAATAATACAATGAAATTTTATATGCGCCTATTCAGAGGATATATACACCTGATGCATAAACTGTATAGTCTCAATTGTTTGTAGAAGCCTCTCAAGCCCTGGCTTCAAATATATTGATATTCTGGAAACACCAACATACCAGCTTCATTATCCAGGAAGAAACTGACATTTATCTTGGTTGAGATGATATACTCACAGAGACTTGTGATTCAGAATATCAATCAAAAAAAATGAAAAGAGCAGGAAGTCAAGTCTTTGCTTCACTTTACAAGGATATTTTGGGATTTTTAGTTTGTTCTGCCATCGGTTTACTTATTTATGTCTGTTTGTTGGTCTGCAGGCCATTGGTTGCTCTGTGTTAGAATAACCTCCCCCAAGTTTAAAGGTAAGACTCAGAGATCTTATGGGGTGTGTGTGTGTGTGTGTGTGTGTGCAAGCGTGTGTGATTAATATGCAAGGCTATTTGTTTGTCGCAGGTGTATTATTCATGTGAAGCTAAAGGCCCTCCTTGGCTTTCTGTGCTAAAGCTTATTGGGGTGTGAGAAGCAGGTCAACACTGCAGTCATTCTCCTTTACTTTCAACATTAGTGCAGCAAGTGTACTAGGAGCCTTTCCATCGTCTCTGTTTGTCCCTCACACATTTAGGAATGCAGAATGCATCTAGGAACAGAAGAGATGGCACACTGGTATGCATCCAAGCCTGAAGTTTGTTTGTTTGTTTGTTTTTTTATTATTATTGTAAAATTCAATTGTGAGGGAAAGCTCGCATTTAAAAGCATTTCCTTTATTTTGATCTCTTAGCATCCACCTAAGGGTCAACGGTATAAACCTATTTCCAATTTTTTAAGCTTGTTAAACTTGTTGCAGGATACATGACGCGCTGTTTTAAAGCTGGCAGATAAAGCTGGTTTTAGGCAAATGCTTTGCATTTGTGTGAGGGTTTCAAAGCTTTGATGCCAGGTCCCAGGTCAGTTATCTTCTCTCTCCTCTGTTTCATTTCAGCTTCCCCTCTATCTGTCTCTGAGAGCTGATAAGGCTGCCTTTTGTGAAGGGCACTGTGAATCACCTGTGGAACTAGCCACCTTTTGTGAAAACAACGCTATCGGTTTGAACTTTGGGGCCTCGCTGCATTACAGTATTCACTTTGAGCCAAAAGGGAAAGAACTACACTCAGAGACATAACACTGAGAAACACACTCAAGAAATACTGCCTACACTTTCTAACCCAGCGCCTAGAGGTTTATCAGAGAACAGTCTGTTTTCTTTTTGTCGGTCTGAGAAATAGATACGTACTTTCTCCCTCTTCTTGGCAGCCCATCGAGGTAGTGTTCTGCTTTGCATTCAAAGGGTTTCCTGTAAGGCAGACAGTCTGACATTTTTTCATACATCTCTTTTGATGTATTTTTCAGTGGATTGTGCATATTTATTCAGTGGCAGATGATATACACTTTTGATCAAAGAAGAAAATCTCCCATGACTTGTGAACCACAGAGGTTAAGCTTGTGCAGCTTCGAAACATGTTAGTCTTTAAGCATTTAAGCCATTTGTCCAACCACAGCTAAAAAAGAATAATATCTACAGAGAATTTATCTGAAAGGAGAAAGGAAGAGAAAGAGAGAAAGGGGGAGAGAAAGAGAGAGCATAATAGGAGTGGCTTCTGTTGCCAAGGACAACGGTATCAACACGTTGCATGCTCACAACACAGACCCACCCACACAGGCACGTTCTCCCGCACACTCTCTTAGTGGCGCGACGGGGGCAGGGAGCTCGCGATTCCACTCTGCCAGCCAGGGACACAGTTGCCCGATTCCCCATCACCGGCGGGCAGATCCAGACAGATGGGAGTGAGCCTCTCCGCCGGCGCCACCACAACGACCAGCCCTCCTTCTCCCCTTTCGCCTGAGGAGCGTGAGGGAGAGAGAGCGGTCCCCTGCGGGACGGAGCACTGATCCCGCTGCGCTGTCCTCCATAGTAAGTGTTAGGACCGGGGCAGAGAAAGGAAAGGGAAGGAACATCAGACACAGCTGAACGGATTACAGCTCATTCTGTACCTCGTGGTGTCTCTCGGCAGCCCAGCAAGTACCTGGGGGACAAAAGGGGATCTCCAGTGCATCAGTGCCACGACAATCACATTTCTCCTCAGTGACTGACTCTGTTCTATTTCTTTTTGTGTGTGTGTGCATGTGTGTGTGTGTGTCTTTTTGCTGTTGTTCTTTTTTCTGTCCTCTTCCTGTTCTTTTTCTTTTTTTCCCACCTCCTTTCTTTTCTCCCTCATATCTTTTGACATCAGTGTCTGGAAGAGGAGCAGGACTTGGCAGGACTGTCTGTGCCTGTCCGCTTTTTAAAAAAATAAATAAATGGCCCCAGAGGTGGGTACACGAGAAGTGCTTTAGGCAGAGAGAGAGAGCAAGCGAGAGTAAGAGCAAGAGGCGTGCGAGCTGCCAAAAGTCATGGGGAAGTCCAACAGCAAACTAAAGCCTGAGGTCGTGGAGGAGCTGACCAGGAAAACCTATTGTGAGTAACACCTTACCTCTGTCGTCACCTCGCAGGTCTTCTGCCCTTGGCAACTTTCTCTCTCCCTCTCTCTTTTTCTCTCTTTCATTCTTCATTCCTCTCTTCCGTTTTGGCTTTGCCCCTCTGTCTTTGTTATGCAATGTAGAATTGTTGTAGGAGGCGCATAAACACCTCTGTTCTTCTGAGGAGAAAATCGATCCCGTCTGATTGAATTGAGTTACTCTTATGAGGATGCTATTAGGATAATTGCAACTGTTTACCCCTGAAGGTTCAAGTTTAAAAGTGTTCCAGTGTTTAAGTACTAATGGTCTTCAGTAATCTCTCCTACTACTTAATTTGATCATTAGTGATGCTCATTTGTGACAGTAATTTAGCTACCTGACGTAACACTGAATCTGAAAGATCTTAGATTATAATAGAGAAGTCAACCCATAACAAAAAAGCTTAACAAGTTAACAAGAGGTTAACAAAAAAGAAATCATTATGCAGATATTTGCAAATTGTGACAAATGATTGGTTTATATTGCCGTGGGGCTTGGTGAAAGTGATGATGTTCTTATAATAGGCTGATATTTTAGATTGACTTCAATCTCTCTGATGACAGCAGGCATTGCCAGTCAGTTTTAAACTCAGCAGTTGATTTAAATCGAATGGAGCATACAACTGTAAAATCTTTACCTCATCCAGAGAGTGTTTAATTATCCTAAAAAAGATCAATAAATAATTAATGAATAATGTTTGCCTAAATGAGACAGGATCTTATTCTTTTTCAGTACATTCAAGCATTAAATTATAGCAAAATGTTATTGTACGTAATGTTGGAATTACCAGTATGCATACATTCTGATTCTGATTCTGATAACCATATAGCATTTTGAGTTTACATTTAAATAGTTGCTACAGGAAGAGATGTTTTTTTTTCCTACATAGAGATGACGCCTTCACCAAGGCAACACAAACAGGCAATGGACCAAAGTTCAGTGGGGGTGATTAACCTTTTATATTTCTTTGTCTCAAATCAACTGTGAAACAGGCCGTATCACGCCACGTCTAAAGCTAATATAAGATCTGTTAAAACAAACATTGTAAGACTCAGTGTACAGTAACTTCAGTTAAATAGGTATTCTCCCTAGTGACGTGTAGGTGTATTAGTCACAAACTGTAATTAGTCCCACTCCCACAAAAGACAATATGAGGAAAATATTTGTTAAAACTGAGTTCAGTCCCAGGCCTGCCATAAACATCTTAGATACGAAAATCAGCTGCTTCAATTGATGTCATCCAGTCTTACAATAATGACAAACATGGATGGTTAATGGAGATATTATCTGATTGGGTGTTAGCTCTGGGATGTCCCAACATACTGTAGGTTACCATCTAGGCTTCAAATGGTATAATGGTATAATTAAGAGCTTAATGGTATAATGGATGGTATAATTAAGTGTAAGTGTAAATGTAAGTCGCTTTGGATAAAAGCGTCTGCTAAATGCGTAAATGTAAATGTAATGTAATGTAGTTTTGCAGTGAAGGGCGTGCAAGACGTGAATGAACATGTGTGGGA
This sequence comes from Tenualosa ilisha, assembly GCA_015244755.2. Lineage (NCBI taxonomy): Eukaryota > Metazoa > Chordata > Actinopteri > Clupeiformes > Clupeidae > Tenualosa > Tenualosa ilisha. Next base: position 1,053,606 of record PYXC01002419.1, read on the forward strand.
TGGTGGTGGCTGTGTCTGGGGTTTGGACTGCATTTTCTCAGGTTTGTGCAGGAGGCTGATGGGGAATATGTCTTGGAAAGGGCTCCTTCTCTATGGAGGAGGAAGGCAAGGGACACAAGGCAAGAGAAGAGAAGAGAAGAGAGTAGTGTTTTCTGTGCCAATGGAGCCCATGCTGTCACAAGGGCTAATTTCCTCCTCGGAGAGGGACAGCTCACTGAGTATGTCTTAATTACAAGTGTGTGTGTGTGTCTGTCTGTCTGCACAAATGTCAGGCACACACGGGTATTTAAGACATCAGTCAGCACACAGTCTCAACATCAAAGGCCACACAAGAGGAGCCACACTCACTCGCACATTAAATTATTTAATAACAGCTGTTGAAGCAGAGCCTTTCAGAGAAAATGAACTATCACTTTTTCCTCTTTAATCAAGTCAGCTGCGAAAGATGTCTGAACATTTCGAAAGCAATCCCTGGAGTTATTTAGTTATTTGTTTATTTATTTAAAAAATTGCATCTCTCGCTGTCTGTGCAAGACTTGACTTGACTCAGTGTGTATAAATTATGCTGTGCGTCTTCGCCCTGTCTCTCCAACCTCTCAGTGCATGTGCGAGTATGGACGCATGTGTGTGTGTGTGTGTGGGTGTGTGGGAGCAATGGTGAGGTTGAGCCTAATGCAGCCTTTGGCACTGGAAGCAGTATCTCCTCTGCGCTGTGTGTGTGTGTGTGTGTGTGTGTGTGTGTGTGTGTGTGTGTGTGTGCGTGTATGCTCCAGCAGGGAGTGGAGAGCTGTCACTGATGGGAGCTGGGAAATTACAGAGCCGCGGCAGCGGTAGTGGCGGTGGCAGTGATGGTGGTGGAGGAGGTGGGGGAGGTGGAGGTGGGACGCAGCGGAAGCAGCCATTCTGCTTGCCAAACGCAAGGCTTTGTTTCCAACTCTGAGCACTTGGTGATGCCTTTGGGATTCAGAGGGTTCTGTGTTGTGCGACTTGCAACGCTCCAATTTTTCTTTTCGTTTTTTTTTTGGTGTTGTTATTGTTGTTGCTGTTGTTTTTGCTGTTGTTTTTTTTTCTGTCCTTCTGGGATGAGATGATGAGATGCTTATGTGCACTGCACACTTAGATCCCAGGAAAGAGAGAGGGGGGACGGGGTGATTGGATTGTGACTGGCATTGTTCAGTGGAGCAGCCCAAGTCAGAAATACAGAATACACATGCGCGCGCGCGCACACACACACACACACACACACACACACACACACACACACACACAGACATTGCAAACAGTCCCTTGGTGCTGCTTAGTCCACCATGCGTAGTGCACCATTGCATCATATAGAGACCCTTTCAGCACACAATAACATATATGGACACACACACACACATTATTATCATACTGACCAAATTTTGTATACAAATACACACATAAACACGTGCATGTTGTACACTCTTCTCTCTCACACACACACTGCCAAGATGTTGCCTGCCACTCAGCACTCAATAGCCTTTTCACTGTGCTTCGGCCCCCTCACCCCCAGTCATTCATTATATCTCTCCTTCTCTCTTTCACAGCCCACCCCTCTGCATCCCTCTCTCTTTTTTTCTCTTTTGTTCATTACCCTTCTCCTCCCGCTCTCTCTCTCTCTCTTTCCTCTCTGCTCCTTCGTTCTCCTCCCACTTCTCGCCCTCCCCTGTTTCTCTTGATTGCAGCTTGTCTGTTCTTACTTCTCATTATCGCTTCTCTCTCTCTTTCCCTCCCCCTTTTTTATTTCTCTATTTCACCACTTTCCTCTCTTTCTCTTTCTCTCTCCCCTGTATCTTTGTTTTCCTTCAGTTCATCTTTTGCCCTTGTCTGTATCTCTCCTCCTCCTCTGCCTGTCCAAATTTAACCTCAGGCGCCTTGCAATCGATCCATTTGTCTTGCAGACTGACAGATGCCATTGCCTGAGTGTAATAAGAGGATAATGTGCCTTTTCTCATGCAGAACCCACAGTCTCTCTCTCTCTCTCACTCTCTCTCTCTCTGACACACACACACAAACATAAACATGTACATGCACAAAATCTGCCCACTTTTCTCGATGCATCATGAGAACGTATGGGTTTTGCACCCACTGATTTTTGTGGTCAAGATTGAGTTAATGTTCTCATGCTGTTTTTTCTACACTTCTGTGCACACTCAGTTGGTTGCACTCCTGTTTTAGAAGGAGTATGGCCTCATAAAAGGAAACAACCCTCCATTTCTTCCTCCGTGCAATTTTTTTTTTTTTTTCATCTTGACACACTCATGGTCTTTGGTCTCCATGGAGATGTGTTCCACTCAAAAGCAACCACAAGCTTGCAGAGAAGAAAGATGTTCGAAATATGCTGTCAGAACCACTCTCCGCCATCTCCGAAGCGCTGACCCACTGAGCCTTTCAGTGGATCTGGCGATTTTCTGAATAAAAGTAGACTTTTTTTGTTTTGTGTTTTTTTCTCCCCTGTGACTCATTGTGACCTTCCTATGAATAGCCTTGTCAGTTTGCGCATCTGCCATCTTGGATCATAACTCGGTGGTGTGCTTCTGGAGACTGAAAATAATTGCTTGGAAGCAAACAAAGATTTCATGCCAGTTTCATGCATCCCTCCGGATCACTCCCGATATTCCGCATGGAATAGAATCTGGCCGTTAAAGTAATTATATTTATGGGATGATTTGATGGACATTTCCAGCATGGCCTGGTCTAATCATAATTGCTTTTTGTTAAAATTTCATTGTAATTTGTTCTGTCTGGTTGATGTCCAGTTGAAGCAGTCGCTGCATTAAAATTCTGCAGCTCATGCTGTTGAGATACCAATGGCTCTTTTATCTTAGATGTTATTGGTTTATTATCTGACTTTATCCTCCTGTGTGTGTGTGTGTGTGTATGTGTTTGCATGTGTACATTTTCAAGAAAACATCCATGCTGTCTATATGTTATAGCTAGTATACCGCACTGACAAACCACTACCTAGACAGTGAGGGCTGGCATCAAATGACTCTGTCTCAATGCCCCCCCCATACTCACCATCTTCATGCCTTTTCACCCTTATCTTCCCTTTGTCTTTGCCTCTTGATGGCTATCTGTTTACATCTCATCGCATTCCCGTTAATGCCTTCAGGTATTCACCCCACTCCTTTCTTACTGCAATCACTTTCCACGTTCTCCTCCACCTCTTCCTCTTTCTGCTCCCCTACCTCTTCCTCTTTCTGCTCCCCTACCTCCTCCTCTTTGTCCTCCTCCACCTCCTCCTCTTTCTGCTCCTCCACATCCTCCTCTTTGTCCTCCTCCACCTCCTCCTCTTTCTGCTCCTCCACCTCCTCGTCTCTCTCCTCCTCTACCGCCTCCTTCTTCTATTTCCCTCAGCCGTGACAACAGCATTGCCTCACCCACTCTCTTCTTTGTGTGTTTTTCTCCTTTCTTGGATGCACATGGCTGGCAACAGCTCAATATAACAAACCTGTATGTGGAAAGGGATGTGTGTGTGTGAGAGAGAGAGAGAGAGCGAGAGAGAGAAAGAGTATGTGTGTGTTTGTGTACCACGTGTGTGCATGTTGAAAGAATGCATTTAGGAAAGTGATGTCAGGCTAAGCAGGACGGTGTTCGGTAGAGGATGTCAATTTCAAGGTCTGTCACATCACATCACAAGCACAAGGCTTTGTAGTAACCTGCTGCCAGCAGCAGCAGTCGTGCCGCCGGCGGTGTCACTGTCAAGGCCGGGTATAAGTGACGGCCCAGTAGGTCTTGACTGAGCCGGTTCCTGAGTGATGCTAAGCCCCCGCCCCCCCGAAACCCCTCTACCCACTATATGTGTGTCTGCCACTCAAGAGCAACTGTCTTTAAGTAGCCATCTGAAAGAATAAAAACAACCTCTGGAGCTGAAAGCTTCTTGCTATAGTGCACTTTAGTGCTGTTGTGTAAGATCTGTTGAAGGGGAAACTAATGGCAGTCTTGATGCACAGAGTCAAGGATGTTTAGTGTTTAGGTTTTCTGTGCCAGCCAGATTTTTACCTCTGCTGGCCAAGCTTACTCTCTCTCTCGTCTTTTTTAGGACTAGAAATTCCACTGTGAAGAGTTCAGCTCTGATCTAGAAAGAAATGTTGTCCAGTCTGTGTTTGTTCTGCTCTCTGCACTCTGTTCTGATTGTCCTCTTGCTGTTTGTTTTTTTCTGTTTCTCCACAGTCACAGAAAAAGAAGTACAGCAGTGGTAAGTGTTTTTTGTTTTACTTCATTTGTCCATCTATTCTTCTTCTCTATCTCTCTTCTTCTCTTTTCTTTCAGTTCTCATCAACACTTTTAATTCTGAGCCTCTTAGATCCAGATCTGCAGTATGGTATAGCGATATTGGGAATGTTCCCTATCATTGCGTCCACAATCAAAAGCACTTAGCAACTGCAAACAGCAGGGCTGTGGGTTGATTGACTCTAGACTATTGCTTCAGTAAATGCTTTGTTTCAAAGTCATCACACAAAATAGGCCGACAAACATACACAATTTCACTGCACTGCTTTTTTATACCCAGTAACTATATGCTTGTGACAATAAACTTTCAATGTGTCCTTGTATCACACTTAGGCACCTCTACTAGCTACTGATTTGTATGCCCCTCCCTCTAGAAGTCCAGCTGGAACCAATAGACTATCAGAGACAGGGAACCAGACTACTTTGTAATTCCTTTTAACATCCTAACAGCCTTTTCAGAGACTGACTGCCTTATAGTAGCCTGCACTTCATAAAGACTTCGTTATTCACATCTACCTCAGTGCATCCATTTTAGTCTCAGTCAACAGCATGCATGCATATCGGGCCTGTGGGGAAATAATGACAGATAGAATGAATGTTAATCCGCCACTGATAATGTGTCTAGAACAATAGCAGCCAAATTGCTTGGCTGAATTCCCACCTGATTCTTGCGCTGGTCATTATGAGTCTTGTGCATACCAGCTTTGGCAAAGTGCAGAGCACTTGCTTCTGACCTTCTATTCATATAAGCTGTGTCCGAAACAGAAAAATTGCTGCCTTTGAAGGGAATGTTTGGTGGCAGCAAGGCATGTCCGAAAATTCTGCCTTAAAAAGATACCCTCGTTTTTCCCAGTTTTGAAGGAAGCATAGATGTATCCTCATGCTGCCTTCAAAGTCCAGCATGCCATTGAACAATGTTGCCAGCTGTTGGCACCTTGGCAATGGTCCCTGAACAATTAAATAAACAAAAAGATGGCGTTCTAATTAGCTGTCTAGCTAGATCGTCCAAAATGTTTTTAGCCAGTGCCTTGATGCGTGCTATCATAGGTAACTTGTTAACTTGTTGACAGTGAAGACAGCAATGCAGCAAGTCACTACCTTCCCATTTCGGACACAGCCATAGATTCCTTTGTTTTCAGTACTACCCAATTGTCAACTTTAAAAGTGCTCTGCTGTGAGGTTGGAGCCAGTGTGCAGAGGCCCTAAGAGTTAGTCAGGGGCCCATTCCACCATCCAGAGCTCTGCTGTCTTGTGTCCCTCCCCAAATGCATGAACAAATACTAGCAAACTAAATTTGTTCTCACTGAACATCTAGTCTGGTGAGTGATGATTGATTTATATGGTTGGGGTGGAGGCACAGCTCTGATAAGCTTAGCGCTCTGTATTACTAAACAGCACCATAGCGTGTCTCTGACAACTCCCGCAGTCCTCTTCTGCTGCCTTGCATTACCCTGTACACACATTCCCAACCACACATACATACGCACGTACACAAACACACTCACACACACATACACACACACACACACACACACACACACACACCATCACCCAACACAGAGATGATTCTACACACTACATCCCATTTAGCCATGAACTGAAGATAACCCCCAGCGCGTAAGACTGTGCCGCTGACTGAGCTCCAACCCTAACTGTGTCAGTCACACTAATATCACCCCCCCTAATAGCACATACCAGCTCAGTGAACTGAAGGCATTAGCCTGGTCATTGGGCGGGCTGTTTGAGGTTGTGTGTGTGGTGGTGGGGGTTTATGGCCTCAGCAGACTACGTTCTAGACAGAATTAGCAGAGAGCTTTCCTGTGTCGCACTCGTGTCCTCTGACTTCCCAGCTGCTCTTCTGAGAGCTTGTAGCTAAGATGGGTGAGAGACCTCTTCTATGTAAGCAGACAGCCAGTGGCTGAACTTTGCTACACAGGTGCATTTATGAGAAAGTAAACCTGAGGTATTAAGCTATTGAGTTGGGTGGATATGAAAGAGAAGGGTGAGCATTAAGCACCGTATGAAAATGTATGAGCAAGAAATGTTAACAGTTCTAACATAATCTATAGCTGGGTGGCAGTGGTTTGTGTGGTGTGACTTAGGTTGCCAATTGGTCTGCATCAATTTAATCTTTATCTTTACCAAATTTATCGATGAAATTGACAACAATTTTGACAAACTAATTGGTTTGTGCCATTTATTATAGGAAAATATCTCAAAATTCTCTGACTGCAGTTTGTAGTTCAACTACACCAAATAGAACAACTAACAGAATAATCGACAAAATTATCAATACATTAAACAACTGTGAAAATAATCGTTAGTTACAGCTCTAGTTGCTGATAATAGCCTAAGAGGTAGCTAGACAGAATTCAGAACTGATGCAATAACGTGTGTACTTTAGGTAACCTACACCTCAAATCTCTTCTGGAGAAAGGAGCCTGGAAAATGTTCAGGTTATTTTTGTCAGGTTCTCAAGGCTAGCTTTCGTGAGGTTTGCAGAGCTAATGTGTGCAACAAATCACCCACATAGGTTTTATACCCCACTCCTGTTAAAGGTTTATGACAAATGTATTTTAAAACTTTCCTAAGCACTGTCATAAAAAGTTGCAGCTGTATCCATTCAGATAATTATATTGTAAGGCTACATGTTCTTTTCATTCAAATGTCAAACATCGAAGCTGCTGAGGAGACTGAAGGTATAACCTCAAATTGTCATTCAAACCGTGTACATTTTTGTATTAAGAGAGGGTGTCTAATTTTGGTCTAGGAGGGTTAGAAGGCAAATATATTGATTGGCTTTGAACATTCCCATTAAGTTTTACACAGAAATCAACACAGATACCCCAAGGGCAATTTGCAAGGTTAGCTTGTCTGATATGAGTTTAATCCTCGGGAAAGGTGAACAGGGGACATTTCCTTTCCCTTCAGAGTTGTTTTAGTCCTAGCACTGACACTCCAGAACACACACTCACACCCTCAAAGAGAGAGAGACATACACACATACTCAAGCACTCTCACACTAATACACATTGAGAACACACACACATCAAACAAACATGCCTCTGTGCACGCACACACACACACACACACACACACACACACACACTCCTTCATGTTCCATCATAGTTTATACCTATAGGTACATCTTGATTCATTCTTTGTGTCACTATGCCAGTATCACTGTAACACCACATAGAACCTCATAGAGTGTCAAAACAGCCTTGCTTTCACAGAGGCATATTCTCCTATTCAGGTATATGTAGGGATGTGTGGGAGTTGGCAAGAATGCAGGGCTGTGACCTCCTGTCAGTTTAATAGACAGAAATGGTTATCAATGCTCTCTCTGCCTGGGATATAATGCTGGAATAGGACACTTGGTATGGATTTTTATATATAGAATATGTAGCAACAGCACATCCAGTTCATTGAAATCATGGTCAGATAAAACAATCAACCCATATTGCAGATTATGCGGATTTACATGTCCAGTTCATTCGAATCATGGCTGAACAAAGTCAGCCATATTGTACACGTTTGTCGTTTTGTTAACTCTTGGTGTCTATACTGGTAGGCTAAATGCAGGGGGGGGGGGGTTCAGCTGGTCTGTGCCTTTAATCGATGCTTGAATTGTTTCCACCCATGCATCAATGGTCAAGGTGACAGAGGAGTGGAAGGTCATCTAAATGAAGTGCTCACGAACATGCTCATTTTCCAGGTATAGTAATAGGTACTTTGAAGCCATTATGGGCTATTACCTAATGAGCTGTCTCGATTTCCTGTTGTTTTAATGCATTATGTGTTTGCTGCAGGGTTGTGATGTTTGATATTCAAAGGACAGATGTACCTTCAGACGATACCTTCTGATTTTTAACATTGACATTCAGATTTTAACATGTTTAGTTTTTAGACCTAATCTGATAAAGCATTTCATTTTTTATTCCATTTCATTAGTATTTCATTAGTATTTCACTCAATTGACTATTGCATCTGAATTGAGATGTAACAGAGAATAGACATATATATATATATTTTTTTTGTACAGATAGGAAAACAATGTTGAGCAGAATATGTTGATTAAAGGCTCCTCCCACCTTGTGGTCTTACATCTCTTTGATTTGCCCTTGCCAATTCCATTCCTATTTTATACTCATGCTCATATCTCCTTAACCTGGCCACACCTTCAGTTCATATGCACCCACTCGATTATTTTCTCCCTATAGTGCTAGCCTGGATTTGATCCTATTGTGCTCATTGTCTCCAGTGGCATCCAATCAGCAAACAGAGGGAGGCGTTGTTAAAGCAGAGCTAGAATGCTATCAGTCAAGGGAGGCTATCAGACAAGGGCTGATCCAATCTTTTTAAAACTTAAAAACCTTCAGCGAGCAATCGTTTCTCACTACCGAATGGCCAGACCCTCTGTGCAAAACGAAATGTAGAAAAAGGGGCTGGTTTATTACCAGGCTACCTCTCTCTAATCATGTTGGGGAAATGGCTATTATAAGCTGATGGATAATGTTCTAGGCTTTAAAAAAATAAATTGAGTTCAAGCCACTTTGGGTCAGGTTGGCAGTTTTAATTTTCCTGTTTTGATTGCAGATGGCTTGGGTGTCACTGATGTATTTGTGGTATATTAGTTCTTTTTAACATTTTACTTTTTTTTTCATTTGTGTCTTCGCTGACTGATAACAAACTTTTAGAGAATCGTCTCATGCTGTGCTCACCAGGTATAAAGGCTTCATTAAAGACTGCCCCAGTGGACAGCTCGATTCTGCAGGCTTTCAGAAGATCTACAAGCAGTTCTTTCCCTTTGGAGATCCCACCAAGTTTGCCACCTTCGTCTTTAATGTGTTTGATGAGAATAAGGTATGTGACCAGTGTGTTAGTTTATAGTTTGATGAAAATAAGGTATGTGACCATGGTGTTAGTTTATGGTTTGCATTTGTAGTTTGCTGACATTTTTGTGTCATAGAAGGCTTTATATAGAGCATGCTATGTACTACTTGGACAGTGGTAAAGCAGGTGGTAAGGATGTCGTTTGGCAACTGTAGGGTTGCAGGTTCAAGCTCTGCTCTGCCTGACCCCACTGAAGTGTCTCTGCCATTGGTGTATAAATGGGTAAATGTGAGGCATACACTGTAAAGCACTTTGAGTGCTCGTTGGAGTAGAAACACGCTATATAAATGCAGTCCATTTTAAAGGCACGTAGGCAATGTTTTAGGTTAATTTACCAGCTTCATAGACACTTTGATGATTAAATGGCTCATTACAGGGGGTAAAAGAAGGCTCTCTCGGCTGCCTTGAGCGTAGAGTTTGCGGTTATTACATTTTTTTTTTAATTGGCGAGTCTTTGAAAACTAAGCTAAAACTAAATGACCGGCTTGTCAGTCATTTTAATGCTACGAGAATCATCACTGGTTCCTATTTTCTGGTTTGCAAACAAATTCACATGGATTGCTGAGAATGTACAATGTTTTTTTCAATGTTTTTTTATTGGCGACTAGAGAGGGAGCTCTAGAGGGTAAAAAACACAGTCTTGCCTAGTATGCCTTTAAGTGCATTTCTCACACAAGGTTTCAGAATATGCTGGATGCAAGTAGTCATGAAGCATCAACAGAGAAACATCCAAAAGCATTTCAACTTCAAACATGTAAAAAGAGAGCATGATATCCATGCACCCAAAAGCAACATAATTTACCATGACCATGAGAGCAGGACAATGACCTGTTGAAGCCTATGAGCAAAGTTAAAAAGATTATACCCAGATGGAGTAATATGAAGCTCATATTAAGTAGGAACTAGAGGGACTGCAGCATCTGTTTTCTGAGGGGGTGGTATCAACTCCCAGGGCTGAAAAAAAACTGATCTGAGTGGCATTGTTTGAGCTGAGATGATCTGTGCTGTGAGTTTGTTTGTGCTTGTTTGTATCAGCTGTTGTCTGTGGTGGAGTTATATGTCTGTAGGCCTATGTGTCATGAGAACAAATGTAGAGGATGCCTATTATTCTGTCATATCAAGCCAACCTTACTCCTAGCTCTAGTCACATCCTGAGATATTTCTCTCTCAGCATCAGGATGCCATCACACAGGTGCGCCTACAGATTCTGCCTACATTCAGGTCTTCAGGCCCTGTCTACGCATAACAACGACACAAATTGATATCAGCTCAATGGGTTTTCTAGAGACTGGAGTCTGTGCCTTTCTCAGCCAATTTGTGAAATGGGCTTTTGAGGCGGATGGCCACCGCTCTGTTTGTAGGAAGTACTGTTGTATCCCCAGAGCCATTAAATATCCTTTGTCTTGGATTAGATGCACGTTAATTTGGATGTACTGCATCTCATGTTTCACTCTTCTCCGGTGTAAGCCATCTTTTTCTCGCATTAATCTTATTGTCTCGATAGGATGGGCGCATCGAATTCTCCGAATTCATTCAGGCCTTGTCTGTGACCTCCAGAGGGACACTGGATGAAAAGCTCAGATGTAAGTCTTGTGACCCTCAAATTACAGTACACTATAACACGACATAGTATACATTGTTTGGTATTATCTCTTGCTTGTATTTTCTTGTACATATACTCAATTATATTACCCACAAATACACTGTACAGAAAATACACTCCAAGACATAGACTTACATCACACACACACACACACACACACACACACACACACACGCACACACACGCATACATACAGCTTATGTCTTTTATCAGGATCATTTTATCATACTTTGCAATTAGAATAATGGCAACTGTCAGTTGCATAATGACAAGACTATTGCAGTTTCCTAAGACCCTGCATTAATTGTTGTTGTAGGGGCTTTTAAACTTTACGATCTCGACAACGACGGCTACATCACTCGAGACGAGATGCTGAACATCGTGGATGCCATTTACCAGATGGTGGTGAGTCATTTGTTTTGTGGCGCTGCACGGTTGAGAGCATAACCGCACGTGCCTGCAGTGTCAGTTAGTGAGGACTCATGGGCTACAGAGTGCATTGGTCTGTTCTGTTGTGCCCTGGTCCTCCATTATATTAGATATTTTCATTTGGATTCAGCATTTCCATGTATACGATGGAGGTGTTTGCGTTTTGCCATGCGTTTAGTTTAGACCTCAGCTCGACTCCCTGCATTCACCAGTGCATCTGTCTCTTGACTGCCCTCTGTTATTTCCTTCTGTCCCTCCGCATGGTGTCCCTACTGCAGGGAAACACGGTGGAGTTACCTGAAGAAGAGAACACACCCGAGAAGAGGGTGGATCGCATCTTTGCCATGATGGATAAGGTGTGCACCTCACTCTGCTTGCTACCACGTGCACCCCCCCCCCCCCCCCAAACTACGCACAGGCAGTAACCTTTGCTTGTTATAAAAAACTGTTGTTGTTTTTTTTATTGCACATTATCAGTCCTCTTTTCACCTAATCTCTTTACGTAGTGCTCGCAAATGAGTAGTGTTTACATAACTTTATTATAGCACACACTCTCTCCTGACAGATTGAAATTTTTCACAGCAGATTAAATGTTACACAGGTCACCTCAAGGTTACTCTAACATCTTTGAATGTTGGCCGACAGACAATCTAAAATGGAATAGTTGATGCTCTCCCAAACAGCTTGACTTCACTGTTCATATCTAAATTATTAATGACACATACATTTCTCAAGAGCAAAGCAGCTAATTCAAGTCTTCTGTTAGTAAGCCTTTTGAAAAATGATCAGTTCTACTAGAGGGAGATTTAGGCTTTTGGACTCTTTTGTCTAATGACAAATGAGGTGATATAAGCATTTTGACTGTTTTGATGGCTTACCCGCTATCATCAGAATGCCGACGGAATGCTGACACTGCAGGAGTTCCAGGAGGGCTCCAAGGCCGACCCGTCTATCGTCCAGGCTCTGTCCCTCTACGACGGCCTGGTTTAGAGGTATCTGCTGAAACGTCTCCAATTCTCCTCATCTCAGTCAAAAACTGCCTTAACCTATATATCTTAAAGGGATTATCCGGAGTAAATCAACCGTAGCCCTGTATTTCATGTTGATGAGTCCTGACGGTTGATATAAGAATGACAAAATTTGACACAACATGGACCAAATAGTGAAATGGCAGCTAACGTTAACTGTTAACTGAGGGCTAGGAAGTGTCATTTTCCTGTGTCCCCATCAGTTAGTGTTAGCCTCCAGTTTGCAAATTCGGTCTCAGTTGTACCAAAAGCTGTCGTTTTTATACCAACCAACTGCACTTACCAGCCTCAAAGAACTAATTGACTTGGATTTTTCCTTTAAGAATTATTCAAGCAGAAACTCTTTGTAATTTCAATTATGATATAGTGTCGAATAATACAGTTCAGTCCTCGGTAGACTGGGAAGCAGATGTTTGGTGTTGTCTTGACTGTCTTATTTAATTGTGTTGGTTCAACATTGATCTTTTCAAATCAAAATAATCCTAATTTTCCTCACAAATTGCCTCACTTTGTTGCATACTTTCTCTATTCTGTTTCACAGGTGCCTCCAGTTGGCTGCTGTGTGTCTCTGTCTTTCTCTGAGATGGAGACCATCGCTCCTGTTCCTGGTGGAACATGAAGTTATTGTGCTGCAATGTGAATGCTACAGCTAGACTGGACATCTGGCTTCAATCTCATTTTCATGGTTTGTTGAAGACAACACTCAAATGGACAGTGTTAGCAGCTATGTGCTGTTCTGCATCTCTGTGTGACATTGGCCATTGGAAGACAAACTAATAACAAAAAAAAAAACAAGCTAAGTAAAGACAATTCAACGGGACCGCTGCCCTTGGGAGTTGACCTGTTTCGGATGCTGAAGCAGAGGGTCATTTTTTGATAGAAGGACTCCAAGTGTTTTAGTGTGACTTCATTTTTGGTCTGCTGGTGAAGGATTCACACTGGTACATGTAGTATACACCACATCTAACACTCACTTGATGAACTGACATGATCTGCAGATGATTTAGATAAACACTGAACAAATAGTTCAACTAGTACATGTACTGGACTGTACAGTGAAACATCATTGTACTGTAAGGCAGTTGCCAACATAGGGAGACTGGAATGATTGACTTTAGTCTTCTTAGTAGACACAACCATGTTTGCTCATGTATTTCACATAGTTGTTGTGGCTTCTAATATTTCTCTTGAACTCTATGATGAAAACACTGAGCTTGTCTGGAATTCCTCACTGCACAATCACAAAGTGTGTTTGATGTGGAAAGTATTATTTTTATATTTGAAGCAGGCCTGTCATTGTGAAAAAAGAAAGCCTTTGTGTATCATATCCAATGCACCAGATGTGTTCTTTTTGACTGTCAAAGCTGCTGTGTGATATTTTTAAAGAGTAAATCATCCCAAAATAACCAAGAAACAACATCAGAATGTGATGAAACAAGCATATCATTGACATGGCAGACAATCCTAAGCTCTGTATTGTTCAAATATATTCTGAAGTTAGCATGCAAACTAACATAGCGCCAGGCTAGCTCTCCTACAGTATCCTACTCTGCAATGTTTGGATACCATATTAAATACAGTGCAAGTGAATGCAAAAACTGTGTTCAAGTCAGCTCGATAGGCCACATAGCACATAGAGGCTCCACATATTCTTTAAAAAAAACAAAACAAAACAAAACAAAAATGAGCCAATTTATTACTTATGTTTTGCCTTTGTCACAGTTGCCATCTAAAAGTCTGTAGGAACTGCATATTGACTAAGTGCTGGACTTTTTCCATTTATTTATAGCTCTCAAGCAGCAAAGAATCAAGTGTTATTCCCATGCACTCAATTAAACATACAGTATATGTACATAAAGTATCCACCATGAATTAAAAGATTCATAAAACATTAAACAGGTCACCTGTCATTTGTCTGAAAAGGTGAATATGCAGGAAGTGTCATGGAAATGGAATTTTAATGATAGATTTCTATTCATGTCCCTGTTTAGTGACAACAGAAAGTTTCTGTCTGTGAATTTGGAGCCCATTTCTATTGCTGTCTTCATAAGCCTATGGCTATATCCATACCTAACTCCAAAGCCTCTCAGCATATCAGCACAAGACATTTTCCTTCCCCACAACAAATAAACATGAGCTTTTACTCTTCACTATCAAGTGCATACTGCTCTCTGCTGGTAGTCAACGATATTGAACTGTGGCTGTGGCTAACATTATGACATTCATGGCAACATACAGTACATCAGTGGTAACTGACAGCATAGGCCTACACACACACTCAGACATGGCCAGTATAGTCCACTCTATCTGTGGTTTGGCATAAAACAAATTTTAAAAATTAATCATTCAAAGTTTTTTTCCCCTAAATCCCTTTGGAAATCTATTTAACATATTAAAAATGTATCAATTTATATTTAGTGGAACATGTTCAATTCAGGGGTCAAAGCCTGGGGCCCTTATAATGCAGTTTCAAGCACCACAGGCCCAAGGACTTTCCAGTCCAAGTCTGGGGTGATTTTAGAATGAAAGATATTAAGGCCAGTCATGAGACATGAACTTGAAATCAAGGTTTCTGCAAAGTTCACAACAGGCCCTGTGTAAAACTGTCAGAGCCTTGACACTTGACTTGGACAAGTGACAAAGACTTAAGACTTGCTGCTCAAAGATTTGAGACTTGACATGGACTTCCTCCTCAGGAATTATCTTGTATCATGCCGAGACAAGTATAATGGCTAAACAAAACCTATTCTTTCAGTGGTTTCAACACTGTGAGACTGAAATTGTAGATATTTATAATTCTAATCTTTGCTTTTGTCTATTTGTTTGTTTTGTTTTGGCTGAGCTGGCTGCACATGCATGTAAGTGCAAGTAAGAGTCCCACTGTGAGGAATGCTAGCTTGCTTAATGCTAGCTTGCTTAGCTAGCTTAATTAAGTTGTTACTTGGGAGGTCCACTGGAAGGCAGTGTGTATGTGTGCATATATATTATACACATATGTGTGTGTGTTAATGTTGGGGTAGTGGAGTTGCTCCCAAGCTCCTTACGTGTTCAGCTGGGACAATGTAGGTAATAACAGTACACCTGTCTGTTCAACTTGCCCTGTCTTTGCTATGTTTGTGAAAAAGTGGCTGCAATGGACTCTGGTTGGTATTTTCAATTGTAGTACTTGTAGTCCTTTATTCTATAGGTGAAGGTACTGGTTCCCAGCTTTTGGTTGTGTGACAGTTGTTATGATGGTAGAGACCATGATGAAATGTTTGTTGGGTTATTTGTCCTCGGACATCGAAACGTCTCAGCACCTTGAAATAAACGATATAAAGCTGCATCCGTTGCGGTCCAGTGATCTGGCCTGACAAGCCATCCTATAATATCAAAAACTATTGGGTGCGTCTAAATTTCTGGGCTACCGGTGATCGTCTTTTTGCTTCTTCAGAGTGAAGTTTGTCCTGATACTCTGCCGCTCTGTTTGTTCTCTTACAACTGCCTGCCCTACCTATCCCATATATTTCCAAAGATGCAGTGAGATGAAATGCAGGATTCTAATCAGGATAACACAGAATCTATTCGGAGATACAATATGAACAGTAGCCATTGTAGCAAATAAAAATCATTAAAATACAATAGAGGCAGTAGGTTTGTGGCAAAATTTGAGCCGTGTGTGTGTTAACCTATAACTTATTTATCCTAGTTATCCTAGGATATGGGGTAAAACTACAGATTTGGCCAACAAGTGCGGAAAGGCCTTCCATAATACTCGCCACATCAACAAAGCTGAAGCTGAAACAGTCTTTTTGTCATTTAAATTGTTACAGAAAGTGGGCTATGTTTTAAAATGTACCCTAGAACATTTAGATTTGGCCACTTGACGCGTTGTCACACACGCAGGAATCACAACGCTGCGAATCGTGAGCGCAGGGAAGTTACATGAGCATTCGATTCGATACTAAAGAAATACCATAGAAACGGTGTAACATTTGAAATGATTTCTCACTTTCCACAGAAGACAACACGGACACCTCCTTTCTCCCCAGGGGTTAACAGACTGACTTGTTGGTAGCACAGGTCTGATTCAGACGTGAGCAAGTGTCTCAATATTAATGTCATGCAGGCGGTCATACAGGTTAATGCCATAGGGACGAATGTATTTTTATATTTTTCAGTAACTATTTTACTTGGCGAGGAAGGTCCATGAATATGTCCACGAAAACGCCTTCTTAGGCTAATTTGTACTGTATTGGCCTTTATATCATATTAACAGGCAGTTGTGTGACAGAAAAACTGATATTTCTTAGTATGCAGTAAGCTACTGTAATATTTTGAGTCCAAAGACCTAAAGCATTTCTGCAGTAAAGAGCTGCAATTTTTGAATAGCTACAATATTATATAATGCATATTAATATTAATGTTATGGAGTAACAGTGAAATATTCAGTAGTAAAACTTTTGATTTTCTTTTTCTTTTCTTTTTTTTTTTTTTTTTTTTGATATTCAATGAAATATCTCTGTTTTGTGAGGGGGAACTAATTGCTAAACTGTCCAATGATTGCCACACAGTTGACATTAGCTGTGGAGAGGAAAGTACAGTGTCTTAAGTATGCCAGAAAAAAGTGCAGACTTGCCTATCTACACAGTAACATCATTTTGGTTACAGGAGGAAGTGGAAGACAAAGGGGCTGCTCGGGAAACAACTCACGTGGGACATTTGACTAATAATCAAGCACAAACAAGGATACAAGAGTTTCTTGGAAATGGGACTGATGAAATCAACCCTGTAATGAGATCCCACAGACATATCCAGTCTGCCTCTGAGAGCCCCCAGTGCAGAATGAGGAAGGGCTTAACTGACAGAGAGGTGATCACCAAGAAAGACCACTTAACAAACGTGAAACAGGAACAACTGACATTGTACCTGAAAGAAATCGAGCAGCGTTTCATAGCTCTTGATCAGAGAGAGAACGAATTACGGAGTCAATTGAAAGAAAGACATGAAGAATTTGAAATGGAAAAGATAGTTTGGGAGAGAGAGATGGTTCATGAGAAAATGGAATGGGACAGATATATGCAGGAGAGAGAAGCAGTTTTGATATCCACGGTGAAGTCCGTGATGATTAAGCGAGAAAAGGTGATGGAGGAGCTTAGAAAGCACGTAAAGAGAGAGGTGAGGCATGTCACCTTATGCAAACAGCTACCTTTGTTGTCACATTCATAATGTTCACACATGTAAATCTCTGTCTATTATGCATTCTTGTCTCAAGTGTCAGAGTTCCAGCAACACAAATTACAGTGGGACACGCAGGAAATGGTGGAGTTTTAGAAACATTGGAACCAGTATTCCTCATCGGGTAGTGTGAATTTTTTTTTCTCTCTCCAAGACTTTTGTTTTTTAACTGTTCCTTCAACATCACATCATGTTGTAGGTCTGTTTGATTATTTAGAATCTAGATCTTATCATTATACTATGAAAACTGGCTAGCCCAATGTAAAACTATGAGCATTTTGATACACATTTGCATGATATTGACAAGTTTTTGTTTTGATCTGTTTACCCCTCAGAGTTCTTTCCTAGGAAGTGATTTTAAAAACAAGTGTGTTTTTGGCAGACACACAAATAACAAGGGACAGCCAGCAGCTGCTAACAGAAGTGGGATGCTGCAGGTGAGCACCACAGGAGAGGTCATCCTGTCCCAACATTCTTATCCAAAAAATTGTGTGGGCCATGCAGACAACACTGCTGAGGCAATCAGACAGAAAGAGCTGGAAGAGATTGCCAAGCTGGAGAAGACAGTTCGAGAGGCAGAGATGAAAAGGCAAGAATGGAGGGCTAAAAAGGCAGAGAAGAAACAGAGGAAGAAAGAGATGGGGAACTCTGGTCAGATGGAGGCTACTGTAAAGGATGTCACACTGGGGGAGCATGTGGAACAGAATGAACTGAAGGTAACTGAGCAGGAGAGGCAGAAAGGAATTGGCATCCTGCACAGGTTGGGTTGGAACACCCAGAGAAGAGGAACCAAATTGAATTGACTGTAAATAACTCAGGAGCTTCATGATTGCACAGTTTTGTTCACTTAATACATTAAAATGAACAGTAGCATTGCTTTGAACGGTTTTATTGTGTATTTGTACAATTCATGCCCAACATATTGAGATCTATTGAAGGCCTTTTAGTACCACATACAATACAAATACAGTAACATTTCTTGTCTTGCATAGTGTCACTACTTTCATAATGCTAATTTAGGTGAGCTGATGCTTTTGTCCAGAGTGTGCCCAAAACACTGGGAAGACAATGTTTTTTACAATGCTTTTAGCATGATCCCATAAATTATCTTAGTTTTCTATTATAAGAATATATTTTTTTAATAATTGGACCATTTCCAATATTTTGCAATGTCACACAGATACAAGGAAAGTTTATTGTCACATGCGTACAGTTACTGGGTGTAAAAAATGCATTGAAGTTGTGCCTGTCAGCCTATGTTGTACATAAATGGGGAGGGGAGGGGGTAGGAAAGTAACGGGATAAATTGCATATAAGGCAGTAGAGGAGGAATTGGTGGAGGAGGGGGGGGGGGGGCTGAGGGCCGCATAGAGATGGGGGTGGGCGATGAGTGTGGAGAAAGGGTAAGAGCAATGTGACCTGCTTGGGGGCACAACACTCTCACACACAATGCTATCTCATAGGTTATTTCTTACATAGGTCTTTGTGATGCACTTTATGGGTTACATTTGTAAAACGATGTGTTCCATGCCATTTAAAGCCTACAAATGAATGAGAGGTGCACGTCACACACAGGTGAAGACTCATAAATGCACATCTGGCAACCCAAGGGCACGCCTCATGACTGCGTTACAAACCATTTCCTTTATAAAACTTCCTGTCAGTGGATTTTTTGCATATTGTAACCTACCTCTTACGTCATGTTTGTGTATGAATGGTACATTTACTAAATTTTTGTGAGGTGTTTTTGACGGATTTTGCAATTTTTTAAATAAAAAAAAAAAACACCTTCCTGCCAGTGATCATCATGAAAACGGTAGCAATGATAGTGTTCTTTCTTTTCATTCCCAAGAGGTAATTATGTCAAGTTAAAAGTCTTGAATGTAAACCAAACATTGATTTGGTGAATTATGTTCAGGTCCAGAAAATATTTAAACCAGAATGTAACCAGTATAATGTCTTCCTAATCTGAGACTGACTTACCTGCATGGTGACATTGACTCTGTCGAATAAAATGGGAAATATTGTCTTGTTTGAAGCTGTATGTTTGCTGAAAAGCAACTTTTATTTTGAAATACTTACCACAAGATTGGGGTTGTGTTTTTTGCATTCACGTCATACTTGCAGACTTGCGAGGGTGGCTTACAATAACAATTTAGCTAGATTATCAACTGTAGTAAATTAAGTCTGAATACGACTTATTTGGCGATTTGAAAAAGTATTACGCGGAAGCACGAAGAAACAAATGTAGATTGCGTGGCTATACTTAATGTTTTTAGATGCATCTCTTAATATAGAGGGGGTTTTCATCAATCATGATACATACAAACTAGACAGCTAGCTAGTTGACACTAGCACAAGCTAGTTTGACGGAGTGTGAACTAGTTGAGTTATCCAGGGAAAGCGAGTTGACAACTGGAAGGTCTTAATGCTTTTCCCTATAAATGAAAAAATATTTGATATGGTATTCAGATAATTTAAGTCTACATTAAGGCAATATCGTTAGTTCTTCATACACACGGCTTTAGTCGTTGACTCTAACATTAGCTACAATTGCTAAAATCCCCTTTGGTTTTACTTGGCTAGCTAGCTAACTAACGCGTCTGTTAGCTAGCTAGCACAACATTCGCATCTGATACCCGTTCTACTGGAAATGGTGAGTAACGCTACATATCCATGTAAGATGTTACTATCTAGGAATTGCCACTCTCTCCGTGTAAGAGAGTTTTTATCTTAATATTAAATAATTAACCGTTGTACAGTTCTCGCTGAAATCGGTAACGATAGCTAGCTAGCTGTGCTATCTTTGTAGCTTGGAGGCTGTACACATTCCATCGATTGCGCGAGGCCACTTGTGACTTCTTGGAGGTGCGGGCCTGGATGCATGTTGTTAATGAGATAGTACATGCTTTAGATAATTTGATCTGCTTCAGCAGTAAGATCTGGAATAGCAACTACATCTAGCAATGCCTACAATTGTTGTCAGATAGCTGGAGTGTCTTTCACAGTTGAGGGTGACTCATACAGATCATGATGCATATAGACACTGTTCCATTGTAGGTTAGCTGCAGGCTTGTGAGTTGCATGTCATGACATTCTTTGCCTCAGGCCAATTGTATGTTCTACTGAAGGGTTAGGCCTATTTAGCTGTGTTGTGTTTAATTTGAGTGTAACATCGCAGAGGAGAACCGCTTTAACGTTGGTGTTCCATATCAGTACTGATGTGATGATGCATAGCCTATATTTGAAGTGTGTGTGTGTATAATGTAAACAGGGTTGCTCAAGATAAGATCCAATGTTCTCACACCCTGCAGGTAGACGCTCTGATGTGCTCATGGAGAAGGCGGCCTTTGAGGGGTGGCTGGAATCAGTCTCCGCCTCCTACCTCACGCTGAGTGACCAGCAGAGGAACCAGTCGCTGGACCGCCTCATCTCCCTGAGTGGCGCCGTCCAGCTCCGCCACCTGTCCAATGGGCTGGAGACGCTGCTGAAGAGGGACTTCCTGCGCCTGCTACCCCTGGAGCTGGCCTTCTACCTGCTGCGCTGGCTGGATCCACAGACGCTGCTCACCTGCTGTCTAGTGTGCAAGCAGTGGAACAAGGTGATCAGCGCCTGCACAGAGGTGTGGCAAGGCGTGTGCCGCGACCTCGGCTGGCGTATCGACGATTCCATCCAGGATGCAGTGCACTGGAAGCACATCTACCTGAAGGCCAAGTTGCGCATGAGGCAGCTTCAGGAGGAGGAAGCCTTCGAGACGTCCTCACTCATTGGCCACAGC
The DNA here is from genome assembly GCA_015244755.2 of Tenualosa ilisha. Classification (NCBI taxonomy): domain Eukaryota; kingdom Metazoa; phylum Chordata; class Actinopteri; order Clupeiformes; family Clupeidae; genus Tenualosa; species Tenualosa ilisha. The sequence goes on from PYXC01002419.1 coordinate 1,074,814, forward strand.
GCACGAGTGTACGCCCTCTACTACAAAGACGGCCTCCTGTGCACAGGTAAGAGCAACAGGAAATGAAAAAACAACAACAACAAAACGACCACTGTGGCTACTCCTGCTGTATGTGTGCTGAATAAGTTGTGTTTTGTGAATACACAGTCGCACAATGCAGTTGGTTGCTCATTTCTTTAGTCTTACTGCGTTTTGGTTTTTTAGTGTTATGGGTTTTATTGCTGATTGAGGTTCATTTTTTTTCTGAAGCTCTGTATTTGTCGTAGCCTGGCTATGCCTTCCAAGTACTTCCGCTTGATTATCATCTCCCTACAGTGCTAGTCTGGTTTTAATCCCACTGATCTTCTCTCATGAGGCATTTTAACCTGTCCAATCAGTGAACAGAGGAGGCGTTGTGACTCCAGAGCTAGTATGCCATCAGTCAGAGACAAGCAAACAAATACCCCAAGCAAGCAATCAGATCTTACTACCAAATGTCCAGACCCTCTGTACGAAATGACAGCGTAGAACGAGGGTCTGGTTTTATTACCAGGCTGCCTGATGGCTTTAGGGATGGTGGTATTATCAGAATGTGTTATGATCTGCTACAGGCTCAGATGACCTCTCTGCAAAGCTCTGGGATGTCCGTACTGGCCAGTGCATCTATGGGATCCAGACCCATACCTGCGCCACGGTCAAATTCGACGAGCAGAAGCTGGTGACTGGATCATTTGACAACACCATTGCATGCTGGGAGTGGAGCACGGGTGCCAAAATTCAGCAGTTTCGCGGGCACACAGGGGCAGGTAGGTGTTCATCTTAGATCTCAATAGTCTCAGCTACAGAAATGCAGAGAGTTAGAGTAGAGTAAGAGTCATTAATGACACTTTAGCAGAGTTAGTCTAATGTACTGTGATACTGTGACTTGCTACTGATGAGATTTATCTTGAGATTAGTGTTCCACTTCAGCTTGTTCCAAATCAAGTTTCCAACTTTTCAACCATTAAAGCTAATCCTGTTTTAAGAGGACATGGCACTTTAATGACCTGTGCCAAGCCTCCGTAGTGACCTGTAACATTTGAAAAGTATGCAAAAGTATGTGAAAACTCAACTAATGCTGTATCTTGCAACATTAGCAAGTCAAGCAAAATTTGCGCAAGTCCATCATGTCAGATACGCTCCAAAAATGAATGGGCTCTCATTTCACTACCAATGTTATTTGTGAAATCCTGCTAACAAACTAACCCACCTACCAATACATGTACAATGGTTGGGAAAAAGTATATATGTACAGTATATATACATAAACCCTATTGTGGAGGTAAATGAGACCACATTACCATTTGTGCTGTTGGCTCAACTGTGAATCCCCATGATGTGAGCTGCTGACCTTTCACACAGATCTGCAGAATTTGGGGTTGACCTTTCCAGTTTTTTAGTTGCTTTTCTGCAGGAGCTGCTTTGGACATGTTTAAATTGTGTTGTATTTGTGTGGTTATCTCTCAAACATTACTTGATGACTTGGTGCATTGCACTTACCCTAGATGCATTGCATAACTGCTGGTACTGTTTGCGATGTGTATGTAAAATTGACTATGCAGTGAGATAAATGGTGTATTGAGTCTGAATGCATTGAAATTTGGCAGATTGAAAAATGTCTTAGGTGTCCTTGTTTTTTGCCACATTGAATCAATGTAAAACGTTTTTAATTAAAAAAGTTTCAAGAAAAAAGTTTGCAAGGAATGTTAACCTGTCATTTATATGCATACACCAATGCCTGTTGGCTTTTGAAAATTGAAAATAATGAGTGAATAAATTTGAAAATAATGAGTGAAATCATGTCCTGGGATGGGAAAAAAAAATATGTAATTGTACCTTTAACTTGTGGAGAAGATTGCTATTAGCTGCTTGCCAAAGAGGCTCTCCCAGGAGGGCAGCAGTTGTGTTTTAGTTAGAGAACTACCCACTCACTCTTGACAGGAGTGAAAGAGGTAAGATGCGTCCTACTGGGGGAGACATGGCTGAGTGGTGAATGAAACCTGCTGACAGCCCACTCCTCTCTCTCTTTTTCTCTTATTTCTCTCTTCATCCCTTCTCTGTCTCTCACTTTCTTCTTAATCTTTACCTCTATTAACCTCTGTACTACCCCATTCTCTTTCTGCCTTTTCCTCTCCTTTCCTCTTTTACTGCGTTTTGTTTCCATCCCCTTCCCATATCCTCCTCTCCTCTCTCCTCCTCCTCTCCCCTCGCTGTCCCTGACTGACAGTGTTCAGTGTGGACTACAACGACGAGCTGGACACCCTGGTAAGTGGCTCGGCCGACTTCACCGTCAAAGTGTGGGCGCTCTCTGCGGGGGCCTGTCTGAACACGCTCACCGGGCACACAGAGTGGGTCACCAAGGTAGGCTCACCTCACTACTTTTGCTTCTAACTTTTTAGACCACATGATTGGGATCATTTCAGGTGGTGCATGGTTAGCTTCCCACAAAGCCTTCAAATGAAAGTGCGCGCTTCTGTTTTATATGTTTATGCTACTAGGTTCTTCTTCAGAAGTGCGAAGTGGAGTCCATGATGCACAGCCCAGGCGATTACATCCTACTGAGCGCTGATAAGTATGAGATTAAGGTAAAGCAACGTGATTTTTTTTTTTTTTCTTGTCAGTGAGCTGGACCATCCATTTTGAGATGTACTGATATGCAATTTATCCACAAGGGGTCTCTAGAGGCTTGTTTATCAAACAGCTGAACTCGATTCCTGGCTCACACAAAGGCTAAAGCAGCAACTTAATGTGCGCTCTTGGGAAACTGTGAGAGGCGGAGACTTCATGCTCTACAGGCAAATTGAAAAAGCCATTCAACTTTTATGTGATAGACACATCATTAATCTCAAGGGACATTAGGGACCCACAGCTAAATGGTCGCAGCTGCTGGAAATGCTCGCATTTGTGTCAGCACTACCACATATACACAGCAGTGGCTCAGTACTTTCAGAAAGATGCTGGAACATGTTTTTGTAAGGGGAAAACCCCAGCAAATCCTGATCTCCGCAGGGAGAAAAGCAGAGTTGTCATTGTCACTGGTTTCATTTGTGTGGAAGTATCTGTCGTCTTTAATATTGCATTGGCTCCAAATCAGGGCACATCCTAAATGGCTTAACTCTGCGGTGCTCTGTCAGGTCTGGCCCATCGGCAGGGAGATCAACTGCGAGTGCTTGAAGACCCTGTCCGTCTCAGAGAACCGGAGCGTCTGCCTGCAGCCACGCCTGCAATTCGACGGCCGCTACATCACCTGTAGCTCAGACCTGGGCATCTACCAGTGGGACTTTGCCAGCTTTGATATCCTCAGGTAACCCAGCAGCCAACTCTGCAGAGTCTCAGTTCCATGTTGGGTAGCTTTTCTCTAGAGTGTTGGCATGGTCACAGCTCACTGCTCACAGCGAGCAGTGTGGTTCAAAAAGATTTTTTGTCAAAGGCACTCTGTTTAGAAAAAGTATATACAATCCCTTAGTACAGCATGGCAACCAATTCTAAAAACCCTTGGGCTGCTGAGTTGCGGCCATATTGGCCTTCTTCAGAGCAGTGTGGTTATTGAAAGGATTAAATACCACTGCCTCTTGTTACTTTTCCTTCCTTTATTGTAATGGCACTGAAGTAAAAGCACATGAAGATGGCTTGATTTGTAATTACAAATCCTTTGTCACATCCCAAAGCAGCCTTTCACAAATCTGTGATTTGTGTCCTTTCTTTTTCTCTATCTGTTTGCCTCTTGCTGTGGTTGCTCAGGGTTATCAAGACACAGGACTTCACCAACCTCTCCCTGCTGAGCTTCGGCGAGGTGTTCGCCCTGCTGTTCGACCACAGCTACCTGTACGTGATGGACCTGAGGACTGAGGCCATCACAGGCCGCTGGCCGCTGCCGGCCTACCGCAAGTCCAAGCGCGGCTCCAGCTTCCTACCTGGTGCCACCGCCTGGCTCAACGGACTGGACGGGCAGAACGACTCAGGCCTGGTGTTTGCCACCAGCATGCCTGACCATAGCATTCACTTGGTACTGTGGAAAGAGAATGGATAGAGGGAGCAGCGTGGAGGCTGGCACCGGAGACCGGAGCCGGGAGGTCGCCATCACTGCAAAATAAAGGAGGGTGGGAGGGGTTGGGATGGGGTGGGGGGCAGGGAGACAGCCAAGGGTGCTCTTTAACTTCAAACAAACAAACAATCAAGAAAACAGCCAACTTAGATATTGCATGGACCAAAGTCTTCTTGTTTTTGGAGGTTATTTTTTATTTTAATTATAATTATTTGCTTTTAGGTTCTTCAACTTTTTGACACACTTGCAGTTTCATGTACACACACACACACACACACACACACAAGCACAAGCACAAGCACTCACACATCAATATACAGACATACAGGCACATACAGACATGCACACATGCATTCTGCTTTTAGATAGCGTGAGTAGAGCGACTTGGAACACAAGCTGTGTCAGCACGATCTCGGTGGCGTTGGGTGGGCACAGGGTATGTTTGAGGGCAGCTGCAGCAGCACTGGCTTTGCTGTCGAACCCAGGCCCCCAGACGGCAATGCGTCACTCACAAGGGAATAAACTTAATACGAGGAAGGTGCTGAAATTCTGTGTCTGGCTGCAGCAACCACCCAAACCCCCCCCTCGCCCCCAAACCCCCACCACCACCACCCTCGCCCCCCTGGGAGTTTGTGCCAGCTGTCAATTCACAGCACAGGAAGCCATCGCCATGATCACCTCATTACGCCACGTGTTTTGACTCATGATACTACTGGTGAGCAAATCCTGGAGGAGATGTTGCCTTAAAGTCCCACATTTCTATTGTTTTTGGTGGCTAATTGTCCTTTTGAGAGTTTCAGATTGAACCATTCATCTATTCATAACAGTACAGGTTTAAAAAATAAAATCACATTAGAACCAGTTAATCACCACACACTGTCATAAGCATGGAAAAATAAAAGTCCTTTGGGTCAGATAACATTTAGCTGTTACTCTATTCTTCCTTATGCTCTACATGAAACAATCCTCATTTTTGACAGTTTTCAGAAAGCCACTGTGTGTGTCTTCACCAATGGGGGGGTGGGGCAGGGAACGTTTCTTAACATTTTTGGGTTGTTTTGAGAATGACATTTTCTGTAGTGTTGTGCCTTTCTTATGAAAACACACTTCCAGTCTGGCTACACTGGGTACACACATGAAGCACTCCGGTCATAGAGCATATGCTGCAACTGTAAACTTCAAAAGAAGAACCATTGGAACTGGCTACAGCAACCATGACAGTGCTGTGGGCGTTCTTAAAAAAAAAAAAAATAGAATTAGACTTCCAAAAATGTAGTCTTCTGAAATGTTTTTTTTACACTCTGAGAATGGAGTGCTTCAGTTGCACGTGCCCAGTGAAGTTTGGCTGTTACTTTTCAAACATCTGAGCCATTTTAGTGAAGGTGCAATAACACATGTACATTGGCAGGAGGTGTTACTCATGGCCCTGCCCTTTTAACTTGACAGCTTTAGAAACTACTCACCTGAGTCACATTACTGACTGAACCAGTGTACAGTGTATGTAGTCTTTTTAATCATTTTAAAGTATTGTGAGAAACTACCACTACATAGGCTCTGCACAATTGATTTAACCACCAGAAGCACTGGTCAGGTTGTTAAGCCACTTGGCTGAGACATCATTTTGTGGCATCCTCTCTCCCTGTATGTATCAGTAATTAGTGGGAGTTCATCAGATCAGGTCAATTATAGTGACAAATGTGTGGTCACAATGTTACAGAGATACTGTACGTAACAAGAGTGGATTAGAAATGCAGACATTAACTTCGTTAAAACTAAAGAAATTGCATGTCATGAATTCCTAATACTGGTATGTATGTCCACCTAGGGGAGTGTTGTTAAGGGGAGTGTTGTTGAGTGAAGAGGTGAGCAAATCAGGCACTTTTTCGAGTTTTTGCGAGTTCTGCCACAGTGCACAATCAGACCATCTAACTCAAACCGTGTGACTTTGGCTTGGCTAGATGTACAAAAAAGTCAAATAATGCTGCCTTTAAAATAAATGAAAGTAGCAAACCCTTGCACAATCTCTTTGTCCCCCTAATGCGTTCTTGCTTTTACAAATGCCTAGAGAGAAATGTACAGGCAAAATGTGTTAAGCTAGTGAACTCTACATTTTATGCGCTGTTGGAATACAAATAACAATTTGTATTCCAGGTGTGTAGTGATGCGTAGACTGCACAGGTGTACGGAAAATGAGTATTCGTCATAGACATCGCAGACTGCAAGTCTTATAGCTAAGTGGTATTTAATACACAATTCAGTGTCATTGAAAGCTGAAGATATACAGCAACATACTGTACTACAACCCCTAAATGAAGAGGCGTTGAGCAAAATAATATGGCAACACAAAGTGTTAGTTTAACACAAATGACATGCATTGTCACGTTACAATGTAGACAGGTTTAGACAAAATATAAACAATTCTATAAACCAACATTTCCAAGTATTAAGTAAAAAACTGAAAACAAACACATTGATAAATACATTTGTCTTTGTATATCAGCAGGACTCTTGAGAGGAAAGTATAGGTACCGGTTGGTGGTAGGGGTAGTATCTGATCTAACTAGTAAGAATCAAACACAAAGATAAACCTTCTGGAACTGCTGTCAAATCAAAATCTAAATTTGGGACACAGTGTAAAGAAAGGTTCCTTTGAATGGGATAATTTAGCTTTTTCTAAATGGAAGTTAACTATGGCCTGCATTTAATAGATTTGTTTACACATTCATTTTCATGTTGGCTTGTTTCGGAAATTGAGACAGGAGGTCACAACTCGGTGGCAATTCAGACTCAATAAAATGTACAAAATAGTCTATATGGTGTCTAACATACTACTCCTTACAGGGAGATGTGTCAAGAGAAAACACTTACTGTATTTAGTATTGATTAATTTGTCAGTGTTTCAAAGGTTCAAATATTTCTCTAATGCAGGAAAACCTGCTAATGCCAAAAAGACAACCATAAACGTGAATGATGTGAGAATTTAAGCAGTATGATAAATGTACTACTATAGAGACAATCCAAACTACAGCTGTCTGTTGACTGTACCCAGTTTTATGAAAAATCTCTGGTTAGTGATATCTCAGTGTATCACAGCAGGTTCCAAATAGGGGAAATGTTGTGTGTGCATGTACAAATCTAAACTTGCTAAGGATCTATCCCAAAGGTGTCTGTGCAACTGTCTACAATTTGTATAGTATCAACCAAAAAAGCATATTTTCAAGCTTGTTCATGTGGCACACCATTAAAAAACACTGAATCACAGAGAAGTTGTTACAATGATATAAAAATAAATAAAACCACAACTTAAAGATACATTCAGAAACACACCTTTAGAGAATTATTCTGATTGTCACAAATTAGCTTGGAACAATTTAGGGAAGGCCATGAAACCATGCATAGCACAATGGCAATTTTGAGTTTACTAAGTCAATCAAAGCAAGTATTTGTCTGTTTACAATATTACAGGTAATTTAAATGCATTTGTTTTTCAATGATGGATCACAAGTTCCATTAGAAGGGAAATGACTTCATAATGCCTTTGTTAACCAAAGTGTTCCATTACTCTTCACTGATATTTTTTATTTTTTCTAGGATTCAAGATCAACAACTAATGTAGCTTAACAGAATTTTCAAAAGCACATTCCAGTGATATGAAACAAAATCACTTGCTAACACTGCTACTGTAATCATTTACAAGCTCACAACAGAAACAAGAACAAAAGGTAGCTTAATAAACTTGTGGTACCGATCTCAGTTTCTTCACAGTAACAGCTTGGTTTGCATCTGTTCTAGTAATAATGGCTTACAGGTTTGATGTTTTTTCAGTTTTTTTTTCTTCTTTTTTTTTGATTAACAGAGTGAACAGAACCTGTACTGCCATACTGGTAGCGCTGAATGTTTGAAACTAAAACCAGTTTAGGGTGTTCTCTTTGAAGGTGTACCTTTATGTGTGACTGTCCCAAACAAATCCTTTTTATCTTGGGTGACCAGCTTGGTGGAGCCAGGACTGATCACTTTGTAGAGCTAAATGAACATTTATTGCTCTCGCCATGTTTTACATGCCTGCACTGGAGAATGCAGAGTTCATCATGTCAAGGTCCAGTTTTAAGGCTAGAGTGGAGATTAAGACAGAGCAAACCTTTCTGTAACACAAGACTGCCTAAGTCTCAAGTGCAAGTAATAACCACATAATTATTAAGTGAACTCAAGTTTCATATCCCAATGTGCAGACCTAGTTCACATGACTCCTACACGCGAGATGATAAGTGGAAACCTCAAGTTCAAGTTTTTCCAAGGTTGGATTTTTATCTTTGTGTAAGTACCTCAACATTGACAAATAAATATTGTACAGGTGAATCTGTTGGATCTGCATTAGACTATTAAATAGCCGAGTGAAATACAAGCGGGGGGGCGGGGGTGACTCCATTTTATCCGAAGCCAGACTTTTGGCAGCCGTTTTCTCAACTAACACTGAGCAAATGTCTTCCCTTGTTAGCTTATGCATCACATCCAGCTAGACTTCTAGGCAACCCAACATGGGCTATACATTAGCACGTGCTCATTCACATTTTGCAGTAGAGGCATGTATGCACAGATGTCTTTGCACACACTCACATACACATATACACGAGAGGCATATAGCATCCACATAAGGGGGGGGGGGTCTCTGGATAAGGGAGGTGTGTGGCTGTTCATGAGCTCCTCTTATCCTGGTCTGAAGGGGGGAGAACCTTCCGCGTATACCAGCAGGCACAGCAGCAGTCGCTATCCAGACTCAGTCTGTCCATGTCTCTCCCTGCTGCTCTGCCAGCCAGCAAACGTCCATCTGTGCTCCTCTCCGATCCATCCGCCTGGCAGTCCACGCGTATTCATCGTCATCAAAGAGCTTTGGCACTGACGTGCCCCCAGAAGAGGCAGAAGGGGGCTTTTATTTGGAAAGGGAAGGATGTGTGTGTGTGTGTGTATGTGTGTGTGCATGTGTGTGTGTATGGGTGGGGGGGGTGTGTTGGGGGGAGGGGCTGTTGGGGAGGTTGGGAATCCTTTTCACTCGAAAGACATAAGATTGGCTGGTGTCTGGAGAAGAAATTAGATATTATTCAGCTTTTACAGACAAAAGGAGAGAATTACATTATCAATATATTACCAGTTATGAGCAGATACTGTATTATGTTAAAGATCTTTGCTAAGAGTTATGGGAAAGTCAGATGGAATGAGGTTAGATGTGTGTAATGATGAGAAATCTCCCCCTGAGGTACCTTGGGTCTGTTGCTCCTGCTTGCCTCTTCAAGGCTTTTGTGCCAGAGGATGGCTGAGAACCTGGAACTCGTCTGGAACTTGTAAACATTCCCTGAAGAGAGAGAGCGGGGACTGATTTAGTGTTTGGAGGGCAAAAGGGAAGCTCGCTCTCTGTCCCTGCTTTGTTTTGTTTTTTCTGTCCCCTTCCGAGTTCAGCTGTTTGGTTTGACCTTCTGGGTTAACAAGGGGAACCTCTGACAGTGATGTCATTAGGTTTTTCTATGGTGGGAAGAGAGAGCAGGTTTCACATACTGCTTACTCTGCAATAGGATGGGTTCAGGCCTCACCTTTGTCTGGGTCATTCAGCTGGAAGATGTTGGGCCTTGCCGGGTTGTCTGGCAGAACCGCCATCCAGCCAATCACGGACACTGTTTTACAGGGAGCTGATTTGTACTGCAGAAGAAGCCCAGAAGAGCCAGCATGACATCAGTCGCATAAGCATAATAACAGACCCACACATGCAGGGTTACAGAGGGCTTGCAATGAGCCTCTCCTTGCACGTTTCACATGTTAAATGGCATGTTATTAGTGCCTCCTTCTGTTTATCTCATAAATAGCGCTCAACTCCCGAGCGATGCAAAAGTGTCACTTTTGTTTGAAGCGAAACTGATTGCAATGAATGCTCATGGCATCCACACACGCTACTCACATGCTTGCGTTCTGTGGCCCGCAGTGCTTTGGTCCCGTAGAGGCTCAGGGTCGAGCCGGAGAGAGACGCCCAGTACCGTGTCCATGACGACAGCTATACATCGGAGTTTGGATAATAACAGTCAGTCAGTTTACCTTTGCGGTAATGAGCTCACCAGGCAAATCTGGGAGTGGATCAGGGCCAAAATAGCCAAGTGAGCTTCAACTGTACACATAAGGATTTTCTCATTGAAAATCAGGGTTAAATCAAGAAGGCTCTGGTAGCGATCAATTTTGCACACAAACTGGAAAGAATTCACACTTTTAAGACAAAAATTGCTTATTATATGAACAATTTTACAATTAAGTTTCAAGTATTAACATTTCAGATTAGCACCAAAGGTGTCTTAACCTGGACTTCTTGGGTGCAGGTCCCTTCTATTACACATAAAAGTATACAAAGCGCAGCCTTACCCTGGGTTTCTTGCCCCTCTTCAGCATAGTCTTCCGTCTCAGGGGACCCTCCATGGTCACGCTGCCCGATTCAGAGGCTCCACACATGGCATCCACTTGCGAGGGGCTGGTGGGAGGACAAGAAAAAACAGACTGGCTGTATTAAGAAAGCTCTGACATTCTGTAGGTATAAGGGTGCTGAAGATGATCTAGCTGATGAACTGATGTCAAGCCAAGAGCTTACACATGTCTTAAATTGTGAGGTGTGTATGTGTGTGAGTGTGTTTGTGTGTGTCTGTGTGTATATGTACCATATGTATGCATATGTATGCACGTGTGTGTGTGCCAGTGATGCGATGGCTGATCACCCTTGGTTTCGATACATACAAAAATTAATTTAATGATATTTGGATCAGGTTAGGACAAGCCGTTTAAAATAATTATTGCCCTTTTAAAATTAATATTTAAACACAAATATTTCAAGCCTATAAAATTCAAGAGGCCATCATATATGCTCAAATACATTATTGGGATGAATGTCTGGTGCAAAGATTACTATAGCACTAGAGCACTATAACCTCCCACAAATGGTGCATGCGTGCATGACACAAGAGAGATGGAGACGGTTTGCTCTTTCTGTTACAGATAAAAAGAAGAGAAGTTTGGGAAACATTTAAGGAAACAGTAGCCTAAATGAAGATGATACAGGTACAGGTATTGTTTTATGTAGCCTATTTGCTGTGATCTACAAGTATGACAGCCACAAAACGGGTGTGACAAATATGGCTCGCCACAAATGCAGAACGGGTAATGCAACCCAACAAGCCAACGTCCAGTCCAAGACATTCAGGACACCAGTAGCCCACGTTAAACGGCACCCTAACATTTAAGCACTATGTGTTTGCTATTAATAAAGCATAATAAGACATAAGAGCTTTTCTACTTATATATTAACTTATATATATATTTTTTTTTTTTTTTAAGGAAACCAATATGGGTGATGCAGCGGGTCGGGTATCATTTGGTGTTTAGCAGTTTTTGCGGGTTGGGTTACGGTCAGGCTGGTTGAAAGCTTCGGGCGATCGCGAATCATAGCCAAGATTACCCACGCATCACTGGTGTGTGTGTGTGTGTGTGTGTGTGTGTGTGTGTTAGAGAGAGAGAGAGAGAGAGAGAGAGAGAGAGAAAGTACGTGTGTGAGCAATGCCAATGGACGTATTATTATTCAGCAAGGTCATACGCAGAATAACAGTGCATCAGGAAAAGGGGAAATGATCACCCCATGACTGGATGACTGGATAATAAGAGCCCGGACTGGTGAATCAGATGTTTGGTGGAGGGAACAGTCGGCAGCAAGCAGGGTGGAGGTTTGAGGGGGTGGACTGTGGAGGTTCGTGTCTCCCTTTGGGAAGTGCTGGCAGGGGTGCATTTGCATGACTCATTCATCTTGTGCCAAAATGACAAGTGGTTAAATGATGATGAGAATCAGGCCTGTGCTCTCCATCAGACACTGAGATTTTTTTTCTTTGCCACAGGCCAAAACCACACATTAGGTCAAAAGTACACTGGTCACCATATTCACATCAAGCCCACCACCAACCCACGGCAAGACCCAGAAAATGTCCCACAAACTCATTTTGGGCAAAAAAAAAAGATTCATGCTGGCACATGAAGATGCCTGCCTGGATTCCTAGTCAGAGAAGCCTGAGGACCAACTACATCATCCAAACTACAGAGGAAAGAAAGGAGTGGTTGAACAGCAAAAGAAACAGAGTGGCAAAAAAGGAGGAGAGACAAACAGAAAGAGAGAGAGATAGAGAGAAAGAGCGAGAGGGGGAGGGGGAGGGGGAGAGGAAGAGAGAAAGAGAGAGAGAGAGAAAGAGAAAGGGCATGCACATATGGCTGATTGTGACCCCCAGCCCCAGGATGAGTGACCCTACTGCATGACCTTTGACCCGCCGCCTGGAGGAGCACTGTACCTGTAGATATAACTGCAGCTCTTGGGGGGCAGGCGTGGGGGGACCCTCCAGTTGGGGCCTAGAGTAGCGTACATGCGCCCCCTGTTCACACATGGGTGGTCAAAGTCAGTCTAAACTACCCCAAATTCAACTTAGCTCACCAGAGGGACCATATTTGAACATAATTACTATTCAATTGTTGAGGTCACCAAAGCTTGTGTTATATTTACATACAAAACATCAAACACATATAAAGAACATTAAACAATACATCAATAGATGATACAACATTGACACATCAAATGTAAGACGAGTGATCAAATTCACAACATCAAAACATCAAAAAAGAGCAGACATGAAACACAAAAATGTCAGCATCTCACCTCTCTACTCCTGATGACAAGTCTTCATAGAAGGAGCTTTCACTGCTGTCTGCAGAGAGAGAAACAAAACCCACTGAAGAACCGCTATTGGGCTGTGGTGGATGTACAGAACAATTTAAAAATGTTCTAATTTTAAAAATGTACAATTATGTTTTAACATGAGAAACATCACGTCCTCGTATCTCTTTGAAGAAATGAAGAAAATGTAGGCTGACCCAGTGATAAGCCATTGGTGAAGGATGCGTTGGCGGGGTTGTGTCTGGCAGGACTCTGAGACTCCAGGAAGCTGTCGTCCAGCAGGTGGCGTGCTTTCTCAATGGGGAACGTAGCACTCTTGCTCTCCACGACACCAAACTGATACATCATACTGACAGAGAAAAAGACAGACAGGGAGGATATTGATCAGCACTGAAACTATGAATGTATGTATTTGAAGGCTTTTGTGACGGTAACCGACTTGTTGCCGAGGCTGTGGCTCTTCCTGTGGCGTGATGGTGGAGGGGTGGGCATGTAAACAGCCACGGACGCGTCAGGGCAGGTGGGCCTGCGGCGATTGTACCTCACAGACGCAGACACCTCAGAGGGACCTGGGGATTAACAGACAGGGTTGAATGCATACATCTTGCTCAGCCTCAGCGTCATACATTTCCCTTATTGTGTGAAGAAAGTTTGCACAAATCTGGAAATGGAGGTGATGATTTTTCCAGTTACAATTGTAAACAACACCAGCCTCAGGACTGTATAAGAATATCCAGTCAGCATGGATGGAGTACCACACAGCCTACAGAAATTGTGGTCCGCAATTATACTGTAAACGTCAGAGTTGTTAAGATATTTTATTATTATGGACTTTATTATAGACTTTATTGTGGACTGGATTACATGCTGACAGCCACATCGGATTTCCAAAACACAGCACCGTCTGCATGACTTGACTGGCCTGTTACCTGACTGTCTGACTGGTACACTGACTCATGATTGACTTATGTTCCTCGGGGCCACCACTGAGGCAGCAAAACTCATGTTGCCTAAGAGTTGTGTCATCAGGTAAGAGCCAGCCTGTCCAACATTTGGGAAGGAAAAGTAAGCAATTTCGTGACAGCGAAAGTAGAAACATGATTGTATTCTGGACAAATGAGTCACTGGTCTCCAGGTCACGGTGAGGGAAGCACTCGACATCTTTTCTTGGTAGCAGACTCAACAGCATCTGTGTTTTTGTGAATGCGGGGCAGCTGCTAATCATCCTCGAACAGTGTCCAGACACTGGAAAATGAACAACCTAACAATGACCTGTCTCCTCAGCAATCAGAGCAAGACATGCCTGTGCTCTCTTAACTTGTTTCATTTCATTGTTTTTTTTTTTTGTAGACTAGATCATGAATAATATGCATAAAGTTCTTAACTTTATTCTTTATCGCAACATATTTGAGCTGGGCAGCATAGAGTCATGTGCACTGAAAGACAGCATCTTAATTTCCAGAAACAATCTGTTCCTCCACTTCATTCTGTTGCTATGACACAAGGACTATTCAGAATAAATTCATCACGGCTCAGTTAAACACACAAGGCCCCCTGGGAAATGTTGTCATTTCCCCTGCAATTATGCCTAGAAGTCTGTTTGAAACATGAAGGGGGTGCTGAAACACATGGGAACCCATAATTCATGGCTTACACATCCAGGCCAGCTCTCCTGAACAGCCTTTTGCCTGAGTGGGTACAGAGCTGGTCTCCAGCACACTTACTCACTGTTCTGGCCTCCTTTTAAATGTCTGTCACACAGGTAAGCCTGAGAGGTGCTTTTACGGGCTAGATACCAGGCAGGCTGTTAAAAACAGGACTGAAATATGTCTCCATAAAGCTCAAGACAGAACGTCTGTACAGGCGTACCTCACATGCCAGGTGGGTAACCTATGACACAAAAGTGTGTATTGAGGAAACAGGCTATCCCGCTGCAAGCCCCTTTTTAACAATGTCAAGCTGTCATGCATTGAGGTAGACACATGTTTCCGGTTTTTTTTTGTGCGCGTGTGTGTTTCCGTTTTTTTTTCCTTTTTACTTCTCTCCCCGTCTCCCCCCATAAGCTGAATTCAGTGTCACTGGGTCATATCTTACAAGTGGTTCAGGAGCCTAGTTATGACTTACAGTGCCTGGTCACTAAAGGGTAAAGGCTGCAGTTTTAAGAGTAGTAGTAATATCATTTCAGCATGTTCACTTGAGACAGTTTGTGTGTGTATGTGTGTGTGTGTGTGTGTGTGTGTGTGTTTGTGTGTGCATGCGCATCTTATGAACGAGTAGTGTATGCTGAATGAGGTCATCAGTCTATCAATCTGTATTTAAAGTCCTAAATTGAAAACACACAGATTCCCGTGGAACGTGTCCATACATCACAGTCTGTATGAACAGAGTTTTCCATCACCCCACGGGTCCTAATGTTATTGCGTTTCCCCGCAGGAGCTTTTGTTTTTCGCTGACTGACAAGCCAGACTAACTGCATCAGCCAGGTTTCCTCAGGAGGTGCCATTTTAAACAGCAGCACTTTTCAAAGTGCAAGCATCTCATGGACCTTATATAACCACCGAATTTGCCAACACTCACCAAAACACCCCAAAATGTGGTAATTGAAAGGGTCAGACAGAAATGAGGGGTTGTGAAATGGGCTTTGGGAGTTTGGTGCGTATTCTATGTGTGTGTGTGTCTGTGTGTGTGTGTGTGTGTGAGTATTTTAATGATTTTATTCTAAAAAGAGCCAACTTGTCACTTTAAACTCCCTCTAAGCTCACATGTGATGATTATTCTCCCAGATGCAGAGGTCTCCCTTGACCTCAACTGTGACCTTGACGTTATCCATCTCTCTCAAACCTGCTGCCTACACATCATTCCCATCTTCTAGAGCCTGATCTGGTTTAAGCATTCGGCAAAGTTACTGTTCAACAGACAACCCAGGAACACAAAATCCACTGTTAGGGCAAACTGGTGAAGGATGGCTACAGACAGTAATGAAATCTGTGTACAGATCTCCAGCGCACAGATCCACATGTCTCACAGAGGAAGCATTTTTGCCTTAAACACAGCTAGAGTGGGTTTGCACACCTCCGTGACTTACGTGCCGTTACCATTAGATGATGTACTTTCAGCCACTCTAAAAGTTCAAGGCGCAGACAAACACAAATACACACATGCATGCACAAACACACGCATGCACACACACACACACGCACAAAAAAAAATTTTTTTGATCATGCGCCGCTCTTGGAGATCTCTCCACTCCACACCTCCACACCACCACGCCACCCGCGGCCCATGGCCCACGGCCAAACAGGAGGAGCCGATTGGTCATTCCTGGCAGCCCCCATGCCTCTGACAGAGGCTCTGCTATGGAAAACACCACCACTGTCTGTTTGTCATTAGCACACACACGTTGCCTTGCTCACTCCCTCCCTCCCTGACTGCAGCTCTCGTTGTCTTCTGATGACCAGAGCAGCTCAGGCCGAGGAAGGGAGAGGCTATCGATTACTACCCCACAGCTATGTTTTGAAGAAATGTACCTTCTGGACCATCAAAAAAAAGGGAACATTTGTATGTGTGTTTGTGTGTGTGTATGTGTGTGTGTGTGGGTGGGTGGGTGTGCGCAATGGGTGCGTGTGTTTGTGTGTGTGTTGGGGGGAGTGTAGCGTGCTAATTAATGTGTGTCGCTCTGGCACAGGGGCTGCTAGCTCATTTGATATGCCCTGGACTGGAAAATAAAATCTGGTTAGACTGGTTTTCAGTCACAGTGCCACATAGTCTGGTTTGCTTCACTCTGACCGCGGCCCCTGTGGAGGCCCGCGTGTTGCACTACCTCATCTCTCTGGCCGTGGCCCGGCAACATTTGGCTCGGCTCGTCCAGCCCAGTCAAATCATGTTGCATAATAGAATCTAAAGTAAAAGGATTTTGGACATGACCTCCGTCCACGTGATGCCTTTGAGCTTGTACAAAACAGACTGAGGCTTCACAGATATCTCCTCATGGCAAGAGACTGTGGAGGCCTCAGACGGAAGGCTGTTCACTGCACAGGTCATTGGCGCACAGGGAAATCTATAATGGCGGTTCTGGGACTGTCAATAGCAATAACAGTAATGTCGATAGAAAGATTAACGACACCAAAACAAGCGCTGAAGGCCTCTGGCCAAGCCATTACAGGAAATGTCATTATAGCGAACGGTGGCAATAATCTCGGGTCGGAAAAAAAATAAACACACATACACTAAATAGGAAATGATGTTCTGTCATTGTTAATCCCATCTTGGCAGGAAAATCTGCATACAACTGCTTTAATGGCATTTGCAGGGACTGGTGCTATATTTGGGAACCGTATTAGTTAATCTCGCCTCGTCTTTGTAGGGCCAGTAGAGCAATTACAACGAAAACATGGTGTCTCAGATATTTCCTGTGGCTCATGGGATGAGAATAAAATGTGTTGTTAAGTGGCATGGTGAGGGGCCCTGGGTACTGATAACCATGGCAACCGGTTCAAAACAACATACATAGCTCAGTCATGGAGAGCTCAAGCCAAGGATTTTACATGGAAAAAAGGCATAGGTTACAATCCTCAAGAGCCTTGCTTGGAATGATGAGGACATTAGGCTATTCTCTCTGCATCATTATCGCAACAAAAAACTCTGTACATGTAGTTCGCGTGACTGGAGCTTGCCGACCCAGTTGGATGCGTTTTACTGTGCATTTTTCAGAAACGTGATCTTAGCATCACATGATCGGGACATGTGTCCAAAAAAAAGCGCGGGTTTTGCTGGATGCCACCCTGGTGGAAAAGACGGAGGCACACCAGTGTCTTGAAAGGGGAAAAAGAAAAGTCTCTTGACAAGCCTGCCAGGGCCTCCTATTCTCATTCTGCTACTTCATCCTCCCGAACCCTATGAAGTCTCTACATATATTAATGTCTGCACACCCAACCCCCTCTTTCTTTCCTGCCCTCCACATTTTGGCACTTAATTCCTCTGGACACATTCCAACCTTGTTAAGTCACTCCCCAGTTCCTCCAACTTTGCTCATAAAGAACTAAGGGGGGGTCTGTTGATGTTTGCGCTCACAAATCACACAGAAGGTTTCCCTCAGGTTTCTCTGGGCCATAACGTGGTGATCTCCCGTTGCTTTGAAGACTGTGATGGGTGAGCTTGGTGCGGAGAGATGACTATATGTGCGAAGTTGTTATTTAGAAGTAACGGCTAGCAGGGGACCCCTTGAGTGTGACCCCGTGTGTTATTACAGATCCGCGTCAGAGCTCGGAGGCACCATCGCCTCACCCGCAGGCTCAGCAGAGGGCCTGTCAGATCCATCAGGGTCCTTCAATAACCGACGCCGCAGCCTGCTGTTCGAGATGGACAGTGCACTTTTGTTGCGACGAGGGTGTTGCGGCACCACAAGGGGCGCCCGGCTACGTAAGACGGCCACTACCCCAAGAGCATGCCAGACGAGGGGCGGGGTGGGGATAGGGGTTCCCTAAAAAAAAGGTCATCTGTAGGTTAGCAGTACCACCAATGTACCCTGTAGCTTCACAGCTTGAACAGAGACTCTGGGGGAGGCAGGGGGAGCTGCTTGCTGGAATGATTTATGGCTGAGGATGTGACTCCGAGCTAGTTGGAGGTTTGAGGGACCACATGGACCCAAAGGACCAGCAGGGTTGCTATGTGGCTGGTTGCACACGCATACGCACACACACACACGCACAAATGCATGCACGCGCACACACACACACACACACACACACACACACAGACAGACACATGGACACAGACACACATCTGCACGTACACGTACACGTACACGTACACACACACACACAGGCAAGCATAGAGACAGAGAGAGAGCCAGACTGAGGGAGAGGGAGCGAGAGAGAGAGAGAGAGAGAGACAGACAGACAGACAGACACACACACACACACACACACACACACACACACACACACACACACACACACACACACACACAAGTGCAAGCACACAACCTTTTTAAATAATGTTAGCTCAAGAAACATGTGTGTGTACACAGCAAGCACCCACGTCAGGATTCATGGTTAGATATGCCTCTTGAGGCGCGGATTCATACCTGCAAGATCTTCTTTAGAAGAGGCCATGCGTGGTGAACTATTTCCTGGCTCAATCTTCAGAGACAACCTATAAACCATACAAAGGAAGCAAAGAGATATTGTAAATAAAAGAAATGCAACCCACATTAGTTTCCCTCAATGTAGCCAAGTACTTTTATCCTGGATAAATGGGGATCATTATTACAGACTTCACATCAACCAATGACTGAGTGGTTTTTCACTGTACTTCAACAATATTTATGGGAGTGCATCACTATTCCAATCCTGTATCCTCAAAATAGTGAGACCCTTTTATTTGATTCTTTTGGATCTCACACTATTTATTATTTTTGGACTCCAACAAAGACTTGACTTGCACGATTTTATGTTAATAAAATGTGAAAATGTATTCAATGACTGGCAACTGTTTTACGGAAAGTAAAAGCCTAATATTTCTTTTCATAAATGGAGAATAAAATGTCAAGATGTCTTTAACCTCATAATTCTTCAAGAAAAAAAGATATATTTCAACCCTATTTGTCATAATTTCATAAATTAATCACCATTATTATGGTCTTGCATGTGGTGGTGATGATGATGGCATTAAAAATAATTCGGAAAAACATTATTCTGTCCCCAAAACTGCTACAACAGTGGGCAAATAATCAAGAATAAATAACAGTATATCTCAAGAGGCAGTTTTATGACGAACATAAACCAATATCACAGTAAATTCAGTCTCCAATGCAGTGAACAGCAATTTTTTTGAAGGATGACTCATTATTTTTCAATCAAACTGAAATTAAACTACGCATGGACTTCAGAATTATCTCTGTCACTATCTATTCACTGAGAAAGGAGAGTAGCAGCATCTGAGTGAGTTACACAGTCATATGCCACTATATTATTTAAAATGTGGAAAAAGCCTACCTATCCAAACTAGAATGTGACTGACAGGCAAATGTTTTTTAAATGTCCAATGTGCTCCATGAATTACCCCTTAAAATTAATCCAACCATAAATCTGAGGGCTAGGATTTGGTCTTTTAACAGCTGTCCAACTTTCCTTCTGTACTGTATTCATTCCAAGGACATCATGAAGGCCATTGGGAATCTTTGTCCACAGTTTAAGGCCGAAGAAGTTGAGAGAAGTCACAAATATCACATGTGTCGCATGTGGAACTGAACTACTGAATTTGACTGGAAGCTTGAAGACTCTTGCTCAATAACCAATACAAACAACATATAAAGAAACACTTAAATACAAATAACTGTTTAATATAACCATATAAGTATAATTGCCACTATAACCATAAATTACTAATATATATTTACGATTGTGCACAGGGAATCCTTTAAAATTAACATTTTCATGTGCATTTTTATACCAAATGTCTTTCCACTGACAAGCTTGAATGTTCTGGGCACCGTGTCTCACCACGACACTGGCACCTGGGCACCATTTAAAATGAGAAGGTGCCAAACGGTGACCAGCATGGATTCCTCAGGATGGTTACACAACTGGACTTGACTGTGACACCAGTCAAGTTCACTTTCAGTGATGATGCGCTAGCCTTTCCAATCTGATGAGCAAACAGAGCTCATCACTAAATATTTGTTACCAGCCAACAATCTCATGAGGCAGGGTCAAGGGTCATGACGAAAAAAAAGCAGTCCTGTGAGAGTAAAAATTAGACTACTATGTTTGATATTGGCTACCATAATCCACATGTAGAGGATGCACAATTCATCTTCCTTAAGTTCTGATATTCCTGGTTCTTTTCTCCATCAGTTGAGGCAAAGGAACAGACCATTTGTTCCACTTACTGTATGACAACAACATGGACAATTCTGTTTGCACCACTCTAAAGTGAGGGGGCCTGAGAAGGTCTACATACACAGCGGGCTGGTTAGATGGCCAGGAAGAGGTAGAGAATCCCAGACTTTTCCAGGAGGAAAGTGAGGCACTCACTAGACCACAACTATGCTTGTAAAGAGACAACCAGACATATCAAATCCATTGGAAAATTGTTCATTCAGAGAAAGTATGGAAAAGGACTTTACAGATGTGTAAAACAGCAGGCAGTCCAAGTGCAGTAGCCACTGCTACGGCACCAATTTCCTAATTAACTCTTCAGTTCTCCAGGGGTAAACAACATGTCTGGTCCTCCAAACACTTAAGCAATCAGGTGTGCTCAAATAGAAATGGGTTCCCCTTGTTTGAGTTCTGCTAAATGTTAGAGCAGGGTGCAACAGAGAGGACTCAGTGGTCTGCTTCGAGATATTACAGTGGATTCTGTGTCCCTGGGTGACCCATAGTTCAGCCTCACCATGGCGTCATGAGAGGACAGTTTCAGGCTTTGCAGCAATTTTCCCACAATATGGCAATTGAAGACACACGCAACAGGGGCAGAGCAAAGACACATGCAACAAGGGCAGAGCAAAGCAAAAGCTGAGAACAACACAAGGCTTTCGCACTTCAGCACTGGACCTGAATAGGTTGTGTGTTATGGATCATTTCAACGACTTGGCACTCAAAATCAAACCCCTCCCTTACATACATACATGAATAAATCACAGGGGCTGAACAAGGTGACAAACTGAATGCAATCTTGTTGTTTCTGAAAGTCCAGTCCATGGGAAACTGTGCCAACTCACCCCCAACCCCGCCATAAACTCTTTGGATCTTACATTTGGATCACATGAATTACTTTTTTTTTTTTTTTGGAAATACGATTTAAATTTTGCACCAGTGCAAATACATGTGGTCCACATGGTGGAAAGTTTCCCATCTGTCTGATTTCATTATTCACCAAAACATTTCAGTGAGAGTACTACAGCTATGTTTACTTGTTATGTCTAAGTGTAAACAGGTAGATACTGACGGCAAAAAAAACTGCCTGACATGATTGGAATTCAAAATAACAATGAAATGAAATGTTTTTGGAATGTCTTTTGATTTGATTTGTCTTTTTCCTTAACTGATGTACTAATGTCATCAAACCTTATCTGCAAAACAACAAATACGCACAGCAAAGGGAAAACACAATCTCTGGAATCATGACAGGTATATAAACATTTTTTCCTCTTTGTATTTGTGAGAAAACCCTGTTCACACAACCCAATTGTGAATGTGATGGCCGCACAGAGAATTATGTACCACTTGGCTAATGAGGAAAAACTCATTGTTTATGACAAACACCACACATCCAAGCCTGAAGATATTATTATCATATTATTTGAAACAAGGGTCATGCAAGGTCAGTGGAGATCATAAAGACGCCTGCAGTGCTGCAGCAAGTGAACGAGATTTTTGAGTGCAAATGACAAGGATAGAGCCAGAGTTGACATTGATAGAGCTCAGAGTCCCGTCACCCCAGCCAGCCGCTGACAATAATACAACTCTAATAAAATTAATACACACGAAGATGGAGTATGAAGCAGATGGCTAGAGGGAAATTATTCAGCGACAGCATAATAAAAACATCAGCTGCCAGTGCTGTGATTCTCCGAAAGAAAACAAGATGCAGACAAATGGAAAAATCCTGCATTTTTTCTTTCTTTTTTTTTTTTCCGGACCGAAAAAAAATATGACCACGTCACTCTGCTCTGCCATTCCACTGTTCTAAATGTTTTTACCGAAGGCTGGGTGCTCTCATTTATTTCTCTTTTTTTTGACCACATCAATGCAAGAATTGTTTGACAGACCTGACCCTTGTTTCCTGACCCGACAGCCCTCCCTCTGCTGCCTTCCGCTTCTCCCCCTGGTCCCCGGTACCCTAAATCACTTTCATTATCTTAGCTGGCTCACAGGACTCCATGCCCGTGGCTCTGGCCTTAAAGGCCCACCTTAAGAGAGTCGTAACGTGGCTGCTCGTGGCTGCTCGGGTCAAGCCCCCTCCACCCCCGCCCCCGCCCCCACCCCCCACCCTCATTGGAACAGGCTCGCACCCACTTACTTGAAGTTGTCATCCTCCACAAACTTTTGAAGTTCCTCAATGTAGCGCACCGACATCAAGTACTTCTGCACATGGGGCAGGGTCACAAGGTGATCTGTCAGAGAGCAAAAGAAAGAGGGAGAGAGACAGACAAAGAGAGGGAGGAAAACAGATGGTTGGACACAAACACCCCAAAAAAAAAATATATATATATACACTTGAACAAATCCTCTCTGCTCTCTAGAGGTCTTAAGGGAGAATTTTACGCTAGCTGCAGTTGGGGGAATGGTTATGATTAGACAATTAGCCCATAATAATCATCCCATTCATTTCTTTTCTCTTGCTTTTTTCCTACTGCTCCCTAGGCCCAAATGTATCTAATTGGTGTAGCACAAGCTGACACATGCACATTGTGCTTTCAAGTGTGCAGGGGCTCGGGAAAAAGGCAGAGGGCCCGTGCGGCCGTGTCAGAGGTTCTCTTGTTCTCTTGTGTTACATCACGCACGTGCGTCTTCCTCACATGTGCCCGAGCCTCTGGATCCCGAACACATCCTGCTAAGACTCTTCCTGGGCTCAGCATCGGCAAATTGGCATGTCCAGAATTGCTCAGCGTCCCGTAGCTAGGGGATTACTTTATTTAGACAGGACGATGAGGCAATTGCTGTAACGGAACCCGACACCGCGTTGCTCTCGTGCCCAGAAACAAATGTCCACTTTGCAATCCCCCCTTCCCTCCTTCTCTGTACGTCTTTGTGTATTCAACGGTCTTTGAGTTGTGCAAGCAATCTGAAAGGAAAATGAATCTGTAAATATTATTGAAACACTTTCAGGTTCAGATGCCTTGATCAGTTCCTGCGCTTCTTCAAAAGCCAGTGTTTTGCTCCCTCTCTCTCCTTCTCTCTCTCTCTCAAAAGTCAGGGGTTAACTGACAACCTAAGTCCATTGGCCTGCCAGCACTCTGAACACCCATCCAGAGAAGAGGTGAGCCTGGGGGATATGAGCTTTTTCATATGGACAGCATCACACAAGCCAGACCCTACCTCCACAGAACTCCAAAAGGGTCTTTGGTGAACACGAAAAAAAAACCCATGAAACGCAAGACATCCAACAATCAAGAACATGTGATGAATTAAACAGAGATTACATAAATGCTACATTGCAAACTTTGCTTTGAGAGAACACACACACACACACACACACACACACACACACACACACACACACACACACACACACACACACACGTGTACAACAGCCCAGAGGACAGAGGAAGGCAGGAAAAGGGAAGGGATTTTTCAAACAAATCTGACATGAGTCAATGTGTGTTAGAAGAGGCAGCTAGACTGCTTACATTAACTACTGTACATGCAGTAATGCATCATTTATCACTGTCCAGCTAATTTAAGCATAGACGCTATACATACATTCATCATACATCAGTATGAGCCATCCAGACTGTGAGTGTTTTGTCTGAGGAAGGGTTAGTGGAGGACACTGACCATATTTGCAGGACACCTGGAGATCTGAGATCACCCGCAGGAGATTGTTCATCTGATTGGTTCTCTGCTCCGTCTCTAAGATGCTGTCTGAGGCTGGATAGGCCGAGTCGATGTAGATCATGTCCAGGAGGTACATCCCTGTGGAGGAACATCGGCGAATAAAGGTCAACACCTTCCCACAAAGCACCGAAACATGAGGGGAAACTTTTATGGCATCCTCCGTTCCAAGTGTTTTCGTGTAAGCAGGTTTTTCTCATTTTCAGTTCATGCATTAACACAAAACGTCAAAACTATCAGCTGGAAGGAGACAACAGAATGTGTCCACAACAAAACTTGCAATGGCTAATGTTCAACAACAGCTCATTAATTTAACTTTTATTGAGCGTTGATAAAAAAAGTACATAATCTTTGTCAAAGGATTAAAGTGTCTATCTTTTAAGAGGTTACATATTGTAATATTGCCTGCCAGAGCACAATTTGACTCACCTTTCTAAAGTCTGTTTCAAACCCTACACAGTGCTCTGGAACACAGTACAGAACAAACAATGCCGCGGGGTTTTGAGCAAACTATTAACAGTTCTCCTGTAAAGTCGGAGGGAAATGATTTGAGAATGAGTGAAGGAAAAAACAGAACATAAATCTCAAAAGGAGAGCAAAGGGAATCAAACATCTGAGAACTACTTCAGGTTGTGGCTGTCATGCGGTGGTGAGTGTGTACAGATGACCTTGGATCTCTAATACAATGATTCTCAAAGTGTGGTCCGAGAACCCCCTGCTCTCCCTGGTCCAATAAGGCACATAGGCAGCAAGACAATGACAGTCTGAAAATGACAGTTTTTGAAAATAAAACTTAAATGTGCCTTATTAATTCGGATTTGCATTTGTTGATTCCATTTTAATTTTGGGTTCGCATTTGTTGAATTCTTAAAATACTCCCAGTCCACACGCCATTAGAAAAAACAGAAATTGCATCCAAACATTTTACCTAACTTTCATGTGGATGAAATCAAAACAATACAGCTCAGCACACAAACACTAATACCCACAAAGAGCTTTGGGGCAACTCTTGTTAGGGAAATCTGTTCCATATGAGCTCATAGGAGCTCTAATATGTCTAAGCATCACACAATTACGCCAAAGTAGGCGCTTTACGAGAGGCTCAGGGCCTGTGAGGCCCGGCTGTCATCAGGGTGGGGGTGAGGGATAAACATGATTAGTCAAGTTAAAAAAACAAATGTGACTACAGGGGTACGAGCAGCTCACCATAGAAGGGAACAAGGGTCACGTCGTTGCCTTAAGCTACACCTTCCAAAACATTTTGTGTGTTGGGGGTAGGTTTGTTATGAATGAACTTTGTGTGTGTGTGTGTGTGTGTGTGTGTGCATGTGTGTGTGTATGTGTGTGTGCCTGTCCACAAGTGTGAGTGTTTCTCAGTATGAATCAGTGTTTATGTGAGTGCTTGTATTTCAGTGTGGAGGGGAAAAGGAGGGTCTGAGTGTCTGTGTGGGTGTTGGGGGGCCAAGGGCGTGTACATATTGCAAATAACAGTGGACAACAGAATGCCTGTCTTTGGTTGTTATAAATTCAGTTACCACAGAGATTGATTATATAATTTCCCTTTGGGAATGATACAATTTTTCTTTTCTTTCTTTCTTTTTCTTTCTTTCTTTCTTTCTTTCTTTTTTCTTTCCACCTTTCTATCCATCCATCTATCAATCATGGTGTAACCATCTGTATCTGAGTACACAAGGTCAGGATAGGTTCTATGATGCAGCGGTTGAGCAACGTCAAAAGGAGTCATTTTAAACTCCTGTTAGTGATGATAGCCAGTACAAGTGGCAGTGCCAAGAAAGTGAGCTAACACCTACCTCAGTGTTCATCATCAACCATTACTGGCACACCATGGAGAGCAGCTTTGCCACTGGCAAGCCAGTGAAGAAATGCCCAACCAGCACCAACACCACCATCACCATCACCACCAACATCACCAGCACCACCACCACCACCAACATGGCCACCAACATGGCACAATGGAAAATCCTGTACATGCGCAACCAGACGGAACATTCACAACTGTACCAGATGTAGAACACACAACTCCTCCTATCCTACAGAGAATAACAACTTATCCAGCTACTTCTGGGTGCTCTGCTTTTTCTCTTCAAAAGGGGGGTCTATTCCATGTGATTGGCGACTTGAAGGAAGCCAGCGCTGCTTAGATCCACTTAGGAATAGGAAAAAATGCATGAAAAAAAAAAATAAATAAATAATCTGTTGTGACTCTAACAACTGGCTAATGAGGTCCACTGGTTCATTAGTCGCAATGCCAGGAGCTTTTGGCCAGCCTGAGGGGGGTTCGCTCCTGGAGAGCTAGTGTTATGTGTTTGTGTGAGTGTTTGTGTGGTGTGTTTCTTGTTGGCAATGTTGTTGGCCTTGGTGACGCCAGCCTTTGGGGTGTTTCAGTGGTTTAAACCAAGATAAATTTCATCACCTTTGTCAAATGTAAACAGAGACTGTTGATTTGGTTCAACACATCATGGAAACGGGATGTGCTTATTGTTTTGAAGTCTATTTAGATGACAAAATTAAGACGCAGATGAGCTGCATGTCAGGCATTGGTGCCAGAACAAAAAGCAGCATCTGAGAATACTGATGGGGTGGCCTGTGACAAATCAAGTCAGTTTGTCCTGCGTTCACTCATCCTTTTCTCACCAGTCCCAGCTGTCCTTATGACGACTCTAATCCAAACCAACTCCATCCAGAGATGACAGGAGGAGATTGCAGATGACCGAGGATGAGTCACATATTTCCAGATTGCCAAGGCCATGCTTATTTAAACAGAGACATGGGGAAAAAAGAGACATGGACCTTGTATGTGCAAGTGGTGGCTGTCTCAGCTTTGTGCTTTTCATTAGGTAATTTCAGGTGCCTTCCAAAACCAACCTCATTCGCAAGGAGGCCGATGAGGTCAACAACTCGCAACAGCAAAAGACTTCTCCAGAGACGCCAATTTCTGCCAAATTCAAAAAACGGATGAAATAGTCTATCAAGTGTTTTCCTGAGTTCAATATTAAAATGCTAGCCGGCTTTTGGCTGGCCTGTGTGTGCGTCACATGCATCATTAGAAGAAAACATTTCACGGGAACGAAGCGGCTGTCCTCTGGAATATCTAACGGTTTCATTATCAGCATCGTTTGTGTCCAGACAACCAGAAATCACTTCATGCATTGTATTCATACAATGACATACTATGTCTGCATGAGTCAGCTTAAAAAATCTTATGAATGGCTTATTCAACCAAGTTCTATAAAAATTATAAACATTTTACATGTATTACCATGGCATAAGTAATCTAAGCAATCGATGCAGTACAATCGGTATAATACAGCACAGAAAAGCAATCAGTATAGTACAACACATACAAAAGTTACATGTAGATTTTGATATAGGATTACATGTTGTTTAAGTTTTACTGTGACACGTCACCCATCTTACCAGCCTCAATGAAAAAAAAAAAAAGCGATAATAGGGAATTTAGGTCATGTAACCTTCCTCTTCATGTTCTGAAACATTCTGACACAACTACTGAACCGATGCGACAGAATGAGATCAACTCCTGGAATAAAGTGAGGCACTGGAAAACAAAACAAGCCTAAAACTGAAATAAGGTCAACCACCTCAATGTGGCTATTGAGTAGAAAAAAACAAAATCAATTACTTTATAATCATGAAACTTCAGCATTGAGGCAGACTGCTGAAAGAAAGTCAACTACCACGCCACAAACCACGATCATATGTCAAAGAGACCCTCCTAAGACTTTAATGGCCTTTGGAGATGTGCAGCGATGTGGCTGCCTGCAGTGTCCTGGGACTGAGGCCCACCCAGGCAAAACAGTGAGCTCACCCCTCACATCATCCGCCCAGATGGCCTTCGGTGTCGCACAGTGGCCCTCCAACACAACCAAATCCTCACCATATCCTTCACTTACTGCTTTTCACCATGAAGCCCTGTCCCAAATCTATCACTCAGCACACACAACTGAAGATTAGAAAACACCTCTGATATATGACAAATCATGAGAAATGGCTCCTGAGACAGTGTCCCCCAAAAGCAAGAACGTCTTTCCTGGTAGTAAAAAAAAACTGCTTTACACTGAAACTGGATACAAACATACACCAGCACTATTTACCAAGCCAAAGTTATAAAAATATGCAAATATGAATTAATTTACAACAAGACATGGAACACATGTTTGTTATTTCCGTGACAACGTGCTTTATTGTGTAAGGTGATGACAGGCAACATCTGTTCAACATTCAGTCTAAATGCTGCACATTATTAATCTGCAGTAAGCCATCAGAGGATGATCAGTTAATGAAAACTTCAGAGTCCTTCACTCTTATGAACAACATCAAACAAACACAAACTCCCTCTCTTCGTCTGCCCCTCTCTCCCTCACACACACACACAGCCCAGGTGAAACACATTAGCCAAGATGCATAACTGCCTTCCTCCCAGCTTCACATGCAACCCACACCCATGCACTTCATTGGATGTCCTTGTTTTAACCGCAAACTCCACCATACCATCTACTTCGAACGTCTACCGGCACATGCACGAACCGCACTGGCTTTAGCGCACCGCTCAGACGCATCGCACCACGGACCGTCTGACGGCTTAATGAGCCAAAGTGCTGAAATGTATCATAGGCCTAAAGGGTGTGTGTGTGTGTGGGGGGGGGGTTGACGTCACACACGGCGCTCTTCAAACACGGTCAGAGAGCAGGAGCCCGTGGCAAAAGATCAAACACACGAGATGATAATTACTCCATAGTGAACAGATGTAAACCCTTCCCTCATAAATGCTCAACAGACAGTGAGCGGATAAATGGATTAAGCAACAAGGTAGGGAGACCAATGACACTTGGATGAAAGACATATGCTGGCTGTGGCCCCGAAAATTGGATGCAGTCGGGCAAAGAAGAAAAAAAAAAAAAAAAAAAAAAAAAAAAAAAGGACTTTGTTTCAAATGGGAGCACTAGACCACTTTTGACAGCTGCTTGAAAAATAGAGCTCCTGAAGAAAAACAGGGGAAGCATAATGAAAGTGTCGATACAAAAGCAGGGCCGGAATAATGAAAGGGGATTTGGGCCAGGGGGCTCCATAAAAGGTGAAAACAGATTGATTGAACCCTTACTTCAGCAAAACAACACCTTGTTTCTGCTTCAGGTTAATGGATACCACATTCCAAGTTTAAAATTGGAAATGGCCGGAGTGTCCCCGGCAGAACGGTATGCCTCTAGCCTCAGACTGACCTCAGTGTCCTGAGCCGAACAACTGCTCCACCTGATGTAGTGTCCACTCTTCTTCATTGCTCCTCTCGGGCTCAGCCAGGGTGAAGAAGTTCAGAGAGGGAGGAAATGAGGTCGTATAAGAGGAGCTCCTGGGTGCCAAACCCCCATACATCTCCCTCATAAAGCTGACTTCCTGGTTTCGAACGCATCTGGCATCTCCGATTGGCTCGCTCACGGATGATGCTGATGTGTCGTAAAGACGAGCGCCAATGCAAATACCTCTAGAGGGGGTTCAGTGGAATTCTGGCACAGAGTGTACCTATGGGAAGTCACTGGGGCAAAGAAATCAGTACTCTTGCTCTAAGCCTGCAGAAAGAAGGTAAAGGACACTTCGAGACAACACAGAGGCCAGATGGCTGTGAGCCAAGTACTTAAAACATGACAATATCCTGAGGGACATATACCACCAGTGTGTGTATGTGTGTGTGTATGCCTAGGGGTCTGTGGAATTGGTGTACTAATGCATGAAACAGAAGTCACACGACCAGCATCTCCAATGAGGTTAAACAAACTTATATACATATTGAAAACAAGACACGGCTCAGCCCTTGCGGTCAAAACTTTTGGTCTGGTCTTTATTTTTTCTGCCAAGCGCAAAAAGACTGCAGTTTGAACTGGCATAAGCCTGGCTGAAATTGATGTCAGTGCAGGCATCTGCTGATTTAGGCTGAATGAAGGACACACATGAGTGGGTACACACACAAATAAACAAACACACACACACACAAACACACACACACACTTACTCCACATGCTAGTGGAGACTACCGCTGTCAGTCGCTGACCAAAAACAGACACAACCCCACTGACTCTGGGTAGGAAAGAATGTCTGTCATACCCACTTGAGGCTCAGCTTCACAGCTTGCAGCAAAGACAGGGGATCTGTAACAATCAGAGCTGGGAAAGTACTTATGGTAAGAGAGATGGACTTAAAAGCCAGAGCATCCGTCTCCAGTTCCTGGTACCCAAATGATGCTGTGTGTTAGGTGATGCTCTACATTCTGAACAGTCAAGTAGGGTTCATGTCCTCAAGTGACATTTTAGTTTTATGGAAATAATATAGCCTAATACAGCGTTAGCAGCTTCACAAACGGTGTGTTTATTTCTCTCTTTTGAAAAAAGACATTACAGTGTGATGTCTCCTCAGAAATGATTCTGTGATAAATTTAAAAAAAATGCTGTCTTCAAAACCTAAACCATATTCACTTAATATAGAGAACAGTGACAGTCAGCTTGCACTGCAGATGTCTTTGGGTGTGCAAGGCCAGAGCAAATATTTTGCCTATGAAGCCTCAAGAGCGGATCTTAGAGGATGATGTTTGGGCAGAAGTTTCCTGCGTAAATCCCACGCAGGGACCGTCGGCCACCTGCGGTGGAGTCTGAGAGTGTGTCACACAGTGTGGGGTTCGCTGTGGAGTGAGCTCACGCAACAGCTGACAAGGCTTAACACGAGCCACGCTGCTGCATTGATGGTATCAGATCACACTCTTGCTCTCTCTCACAGATAAACACACACACACACACACACACACACACATGCACACACACACACACACACTGCTGCTATAGCAGGCAGCCAACTGCTCCGGATTAGTGTGTACTTCACTTCACTGTGTTTGCTGTGTGTGTTTCACCCAATTCAAGATCGGGTTAAATGCAGAGACCACATTTCCCTCACAGGCTCAAAAGAGTTCAGGTTATTATTATGATTAGGCACACACACACACACCCACACACATTTGCAACACTCCTCGCAACAGAGTGCATATCAATACTATGCTACAGTTTAATTAAACACAAGAGACTAATATGGTTTGATGAAGCAAACAGGGCTGGATCGTTTTATTTCCAAAAATCTCAGCAGCCCATCCAAGTTTTAATCTAGAGTTTATGTCAGCATAATTGGATGGGCTGTTGTAATCCACACCTTTTAATGACCCTTACTGGGCAATAAACTGCACTTCATTCCGCATTTCCTGGGTCACTGCAGCAGCTGCCTTGAGACAGAGAGTGAGAGGTCATTCTAGCTAAGATCCTTTAGAAAGAGCTGGTCTTTTCAGCCGTGGACAGGTTGTGTAACAGTGCACTCGAAGGGCATGGGGATTGGTGTGATGGCCACGGCTGTAACTCTGTGGTGGACAGCATGACAGTTATGGCTACTTAGTGAGTTGAAGAATGAGCAGAGGGCCAGGCTCAAGGAGGAGAACAGACGTCTGTGGCCGTAAGTCTGATGTGTCAACTATGGACACCAGAGACCATGGAGCTACGCAGTGGGATATTGCCTGTGGGTGTGAGCTAAGTCCTGCTATACAGCTTGAAGCGTGATGGGAGTAATGCACTTGGCTTCCAATGGCAGGTACACTCCAACTTGTGACACCTAAGAATGGCAAAGCCAAAAGCCATTAGAACTAAAGAATAACAATCCAGCAATCATTTGGGCCCAGCGGATGTGTAATTGCACACTCTCCAATCCAAGTGGCAAAAGTACACATATGTACTTAACCTGGTTTAGACTGGAGGACCTTCAGTGATGTGGAGGACTTTTTGGTCAAGCAGGCTTGCACTGGGCTCCATAATGCATGGGCTGTTTTGGCCTCCCGCAGGTAATGAGCTGACATCATGCCTGGACGTCTCTCTCACCATTAAAGATGGACAGAAGAAAGGGCCGCTCTGTGTTTTTTTGTAATCGCAGTAGCATTAAAGGAGAAAATGGCCGTGGTAATTTCAGATCATTAACTTGCGTCTCTGAGCTAGTTTAAAAGGCGAGAGGAGTTAAGATCTTAACTGTTCTCCCATTAAGGAAGGAACACTCACTTTTTCTCGACCAACCCCCCCCCTACACACACACACACACACACACACACACACACACACACACACACCACACACACACCACACACACACACACACACACACAGTCCTCCCCCATTCCACTCCTGGTAAGTTTTTATGATCCATTTTTTTTTTGTCCCAGAATGCCAAGCCCTTCCAGGCAGGGGAGTCTGGGACTCCTGTGGAGGGGTAATAAAAACAGGCCTGCCGAGCACTCGCCACATGAGGGGCCCACACAGCTCCGCAGACAGCCCCCACCCTTTATAACCCCCCAACCACTAACCCACCCCAAATGTGGGTAGGTTAGCCCATTTTTAGAAAAAAAAAAAAAAAAGGTAAAAAAAAAAAAAAAAAAAAAGAAGACGAAAAAAGAGAACACATCAAGCTGTCTGCAATAGTCACCCAGCTCACAGTCAAAACACAAACAAAAATGTGTTAATAAATGACACAGGGGTGGGGTGGTATGGAGAAACATATAAACTATAAGCTTTTAGTGCTTTTCCATGTGTTGTCACATAGTCGAGCATGTCTGGATATCGGCCAGAAAAACTTTTATGAATCTGTATTTCACAAACTCCTCTGAAACTCACACAGCATGGGTTTGACTCACACTGGGTCAAGCCAATGTAGCTTTAATTCAATGTGGCCAGGGAAAGTTGTTGCACAAAGTGGATTTGTGTGATTCCACTTGAAGGCTTTTACATAAATCTGCTCTGCAACCTGTTAAGAGTCCTGTGGAGTTCTGTCAGCTGTGAGTATTCCTTTGGACATGCAACCATGACATGAATTCATTGCAACAGATCAGAACATCTAGTAAACAAGGTAATTGCTTTAACATTCCAAAGGAAACCTCTCATAGAGTCAGAACAAAAGATATTTGCGGGTCGCTGAACATGCCAAACTCTACTCACACAAATGTCTCCGCTGTTAGCTGCTGAAATAGGAGACCCCTTTCCAATCCTTTTCCTAACGACGAACCATGACAAAACTCTCTCCTTTCTCTCGTTTAATTTTCTCTAAAACAAATGTAGTAAAAGTAGCACTGTCATTTCATTTTAATGTTCAGTTCAAACAACAGAGTTCAAAAAACTCTTCAGTGCAAGTGCAAAAAAAAAATGGACTCAGCAGCTCATCTCCACACACCTGGATTTTGCCTGACCCTGTCTAAGAGGGCCTGTTAAAACACTGACATGGGGGTCGGCTTTTTGCCAGACACGCAACCCCCATTACCTTCTTCATATAAAATCACACACTGTGGGAAAACACTATGACAACATCCATACCCGCACAGCGCACCTAAGGGCTAGCCCTTCTGCAGAAAAAGCGTGTGTCGGGAAAGTCCATGCGTCACTTCCTATTGGTTGAACTCAGTGTAATCTATTATAAATCTGAATTGTTCCAAAATGACCTCCCATCCACTGCAAAACCCCTTAACCCTTCAATCCTTTCAAACCCTTTAATCATTTAAACATGACATCTGTATTTATCATGACATCCCAACTGATAAAAAAAACAAAAAACACACCCACTCTTTTTCTAGACCCCTTGAGAAATGTGTGACTTCTAAGTTATATTTTATCAACACTCTTAAGAGACTTCCTACAGCATGATCTGTACCAGATGATCCTATTAGATGATGATGTATATGGTATCAAGTGATGAAAATATATGGTATCAAGAAACAATCACATGGGACACAAACACCTCGGGGGAATTCATAGGAACACTGAGTCCATGTTCTCCTGAATCCCGAAGCCTGCCTTTGTAATGTTCAAAGTAAGGACTCTTGTCTCAGATCTTTCATTGTGGAGTGTACACAAAGTGCCAAGAACATAAACCTATTCAAAAAATCCCAAACTATAAACACCAAAATTCAAGCTAAGCTTCAGCTTTTTGAAGAACACAGCAAAGGGTTTAAACATAATTTTGTAGTCTTTGTTGTCAGTATACACAAAACAGCACACACATCCAGGACCTCCTCATCCTGTACTGAGGGAAATCTTGCAGGATTTAAGACTGTAATCCACACACACACAAAGTAAATTAGTCTGGAAACCAAGGGCAGAAATACTCACTCAATTGCGTATTAAACATTTGTAATTGTAGGCGTAAACTAATACCTGCTGCATTCATATCCAGCCCATGATTTTGTTGTTCAAAAGACTGTTATCTAATCTGATTTGCCAAAAAAGCACAATTGAAGAGTCCACCTTTAAATCACCTTAACCCAACTATGGATATCTATGTAAGAACCTTTTTTTTTGTTTAAGTGTGTCTTGGCAAAACCGTTCTGAAACTGATACAGTATGTGCATTGAAGTGGAATCTCAAAGTATTATAAAAACTGTAATACTAAAAAAAAACTTCCCTGAAAAAAAGCACACTTTTGCACTTCTAACAAATGCACTTCTCACCCCCAAAGAGGGGCTGTTACATTCTCTTGAACAGGAGTGAAAATTGAAACTGAATAGCCAGAATGTCATTCAGCACCCTGCGGTTTTCGCTCATGTGGTCGTGGGGAAGAGAGAGAAGGTCAGCAGGGGGATGCAGAGGTTCCCCTGCTGAATCTGCAGCTGAACTCTCATGGTCACCCCTCATCTGGTAGCATCATTAAGAGCCCAGATCTCCACCACCACCACCACTGGAGAGCAAAGCAGAGGCATGGCTGTATAAATCAGCAAGGATCCCTAATGGAGAGGAAAGA
>PYXC01002419.1:1115000-1177500 GCA_015244755.2 Tenualosa ilisha
CGGAATTACAGAATCAGTGAGTTTAGAAAACGGAGGAGAGTGGCAGACCACTGACCATAACTGAGTGCGTTTTGGCCAACACAGAGCTGACTCTTGGTTAGAAATTGTTAAAAACCCAGGTAAGCTTGGACAGCTAGTCTGCCAGTCGCAGTTCCAGAAGTTTAACCACTGTATCCATTTGAGATTCAGTTTATTTGTATTTGTTTTAAGACGCTGACTATCTTTTATTAGTTGGAACTGAATGAGATAATCTTTTTCCACTATCACTAAACTGGCCCCTGTAAAATCAATATAATCTGTGTTTTGCGGTAATTTTGTTTTTCTCCGGTTTGGTTTAGCTTCTTCTTCTGTTCGTCTTCCTCTTCATTATCTTGTCACTTTCTTTTCCTTTCATTCGTGAGTTGCAAAGCAAGACTGACCTTATAAAAGTTCATAGAGAGCTGGACTGGACCCTTCTCTAATTTAGTGCACAGACTGCGATCTATTACATTTTAACATTACACAGCCCACTGATGTAATATTTCCATGTCAGAAGGTCTCCTGAGTTCTTTAATAACTATTTGTCCAATTAAATTAGAAGCGAGACCAACTGCACTGAGCGAATCTGTTCTTAAGTTCAAAGATCTCCCTCCCCCTCACCACTTTTCATCAATGAGAAAGCATGATTAATGTGAAGTGGAAAAGCTCTACAGGAAAATTACAAATCTGAAGCAAAAAGACAGATCAGGCAGAGGGCAATCTCATCAGCAGTGTTCATTTGTCTTTCTTTACTCCCACTCTCTCCCGCTGAGTCCTGTTGTCATGGGACTGTCCAGCACACACTCCCTAGCGCCCGTGACCTCACCCGGCAACGGCTGCAGCTGGCTGCCATGGATCCCCGACTCCACAAATAGTCTGAGCAATGGGGATGAGGGGTGCAGGGTGTGTGTGTGTGTGTGTGTGTGTGTGTGTGTGCAGGGGTGGTGGACGGTGGTGGGGGGTGGGGGCGTTTACAGGGGCTTTAGGGGATGAGGGTTTGGGTGGGGGGACTGGAGCCTGCTGCCGCTGTTGCTCCTGCTGCTGGTGGTAGAGGGGAGGGCAGAGGGAGGGGAGAGGGAGGATCTGACCCCCCCCCCACACACACACACACACACACACAACACACACACACACACTTACATCACAATCACCACCGGCTTCACAAGCCCCAGCTGGAAAAGAGCCGTGCCTCTAGATGTGTCAGTGTGAATGAGAGAGGGAGTTAAGACAGAGCCAGGAAGAGAGAGAGAGAAAGAAAGAGAGAGAGAGAGAGCGCGCATACTGGGAAACAGAAGGGAGGCTGGACTGTGGAAAGTCTAAGGGATCTCTGGGCAGAAGTGATGAAGAGGATCTAGTCTGAGTGCCAGTAGGGAGGACAGATGTACCCAGCGCCAACCCAGCCTCTCAGCAGACGCACACTCAAAGACATTTCAGGAGCTAAGCACGACCTGCAAACAACACCAGTGGATGGCAATTTACAGCCCAGAGAGTCCACTGCTCTTTGAGGTTACGAATTTCAGCACCTGGTCGCAATCGGGACACTCAACAAGTTTTGGTGGAAGCTTCATGAGCGACTAGCGTGTCAAGTGTTTCCCAGGGATGGACACCCTTTGACGATATGTCTGGACACGTCTGAGTCAGAACAGAGAGAGAGAGTGACGGACAAGGAAACGGCATGAGAAATGAAAGTGTGATGGCTTTCTACACAACAGCATCTCAATTCAGACTGTCGGAGCAGCAGGGGATTTAAGTGGAAGAGAGAAGGAGACAGAGAGACGAAGAGAAGGAAAAAAAAAAGCCTGAAACAATTATCAGGTAAGGATGCTCCTTCTGTCTCTAACAAAGCTGTGTTAGTCTACTGAAGAGATGAGTTAAGACTTGCAGACTCCAGTGAGAACTTTTTTTATAATTGACTAGAGTGGATATAAGGACTCATTTCCTTTTCAGTGACAAAAAATATCAGCAGGATTAAACAAGCAAGTAATTGCTTTCTTAGGGTTTTCATTGGCATTAATTCAAACCATACAGTGAAAATATTTTAAACAACTTTATGGGACTGAGTGATCACTGTCAACAAATTTGAGCCAGAGGGGTAGAGGGGTAATAGTGTTATAAAGACTAATAATATGACCCTGGGGAAAAATACTTTACTTGTTCTAAATTTTTGATGTAACAAAAACAAAATGATAAAAACACTAGCACAAATTGGAAAGGCTGTCAAACAGGAAATGAATGCATTTTACATTTGTTTACAATTGTCTTACAAGTGTAGAGCCTGGGTGGGAATGAACTGTGCAGCTCTGGAAATGGACATGCGGAGGCACTGAGGCTACTGATCTCCAGTCAGTCAGTTGCCTGAGGGCGAGCCCCGATAACCCTCCTTAATGGCCACTTTTCCAGTAAATTCCCACAGGCCAATGAACCATGCAGGGCTCGTGCTCCCCCACAACACACTCAGACTGACTGACTTGGCTTATAGCAGACAAGGACGCAAACACAGACTGATTTATTGTGCACTTGAGTGAGGGGAGCACTTTGAGTGATGTCTGTGTAGCTTTTGTTTAAAAAGTAATGGATTGAGTCCCGGTGTGAAAAAGGCAACTTTTATTGAAGTAGGGCTGGTGTGCTGGTTTCAGAACTCTAACAGAAAGATTTCTCAAAGGATTGTGTATTTGTCCTTCCGCATCCCTTATCAGTGTAATTAATTCATTATCTGCTCACATACTTGACCTGATCACAAGGACAGTGGAAAGTAATAAGCAAGTCACAGATGTGATCTTTACACCACTGTGAACACATTTTTTATGACAGCGTCATGCAATGACCTGATGGGTAAAACACTTTGCTTCTTTCTGTTTGGGTAACAGACACACACACACACACACACAAACACACACAAACACACACACAAGACACAAACACAAAACACATGTTTCTCTGTGGTGACAACAGGCAGGCACTGAGGGGGCAAGAGGAGCAACATGCACCGTGCTAAACAGAACCACACATCTTAACCAGGAACAGTTCCCTTTATAATTGCATAACTGCTACATCATTCTGGCTCAGCATGGCAAAAGCTCCCTTGGGGGAAAAACTCCCTTGAAAACATTCCGCTGGTTTCTCTTGGCCCTCACACGGATGCTGTGGTGTAATACTACTGCACAAAAAAAAAAAAAAAAAAAAAAAAACACTGATCACAGTCTCGCAATTGAGACACTTGTCGCTACACTGCCTCCATGACTGATGCTAATCGTGCTGACGCGTAAAAGTCACCTCTAGTCATGAAACATTCATGACATCAAGCACTCCAGACCGATAAGGCACGACTTTCCGTCAGCTTTAGCCTTGAGTAGGGGTCACAGAGTTTATTCTTGTCGTGACACTGAAAACTAGGTGCTACTGGTAGTGCTGGTACAACATGGTACCGACTATAGCCATTATATTTAGCAGTTCAAAGTCATCCCACTTGGCATGACAGACAGTGAAAGAGAAGCAGTAAAGTCTGACAGTTCGGCCACTGTAAATCTATGCCATATAACTTCTGGGGATGAACAATAACCATAGGAGTGCGGTCCGGGGGGCTCTATTTTAAGACAGCCGTCTGTGGCTGATCTGTGGTTGATACGCTGGACTGTCCTGCACCACACGTCTGGCCGCTACACCTCTGACCTCTGAGTCATCCACTCCACAGCAATTTCCTCTGGTTTGTTCACACACACACACACACATCCATACACACACACACACACACACACGCACGCACACATGCACACATAAACAAAACAGAGTGCCAAGGTTCAAAAACTCACAAATAATGTTCACACAAGACTGCAAACATAAACACAAATAAACACCACCATACAAAGCACTTAACCACAGCAGATGTCTTTCATATTCTTCCTTATCTTTGCCTTAGCTGTGAGCTAGAAATTATTTCAACATAACCACCAACAAACAAAAACAAACACAGCCACACACACGTACAATCTGCAAAAGTGTGTATATATATACACACACACACACACACACACACCACAAACAAGGACAAACAAAAAAAGACGCACACACTTATTGTGTCAATTTGTCAATAACACCTACACAGAGCTAATACACTCATCCTTTAACTGTACTGTGCTGCTCTGATCCCTTTGGTTGGTTTATAGCATTCAACAGAGGCTATTAACAAAGGTTCAACTTGTACAAACAGGTTCCCCAGAAAACCAAAGAAATCTGAAGCTTCTGCAAAAGCTTTTTTTCTATAGAGAGGAAGCCATCCAGCTTTGGCTTGATGACAAAGCCATATGTCTATAACACAAAACATTCCCTTTTAATCCTCCATCCGCTAATTATGGAAATTCTGATGCCACTGGTAGATAGTGGGCTTCCCCAGACAGTGGAGGGTTTTAGCAGACTTCAAAAACATTTAATGCCGGGACACAAAACAGATATTTCAAAGGATGGTTTGAATGAAGCACTTTCATTCCTTTGACACTATGTCAGGGTGGTTGTTTTGTGTAAATGTGCGGGGTTATAACACAAAGCAGCAGCAAAATTAATTACGCTGAACCATGGCAGAACACCTGAGGCTGGCTGCTTAGGGCCGGCATGGGTTCTATTCTGGAATGTAAACAGATCCTTCGGGTCATCGACTGTTTCCATGGTTCCACATTGCTGTTTCCATGGCTCTCATTTCGTCTCTTGGAGCCATTCTGTAGTCAGTACGATGCAGGCGTTTATAACAAACACATCATGTGATTACGCAATTCAGGGTGAATGTTATGATTTTTAAAATGTACAAATTGGCAGAAACTGATTATTTTTCTCTTCTTTCAGCCAAAGCAGTACATACTGAGAACTGAGGCCCATCCACACTTTGACATGAAGCTCCCTCTCGTG
This sequence comes from Tenualosa ilisha, assembly GCA_015244755.2. Lineage (NCBI taxonomy): Eukaryota > Metazoa > Chordata > Actinopteri > Clupeiformes > Clupeidae > Tenualosa > Tenualosa ilisha. The sequence goes on from PYXC01002419.1 coordinate 1,119,915, forward strand.
GTTCTGCTGGCAGCGTTCCTGGCTCCCGGACCTGGACCTGCCGTCCAGGGAGAGGCTCAGGAGATTGAGAGCCATGACGACCCCTTGGAACCGGAGTTCATGTATGCCGAGCGTCCCAAACGTTCTGTCGAAACCCCCATCCCTGTAGCTACCGCCGCCTCTCAGACGGACAAGTGCTCCTACACCTTCATTGTCCCTCAGCAGAAGGCCACAGGTGCCATCTGCGTAAACTCCAAATCACCGGAGGGCCAGGCGGAGACACGTGTCAACAAGCAAGAGCTGGAGGTGCTCAACAGCGAGCTGCAGAAGCAGCGGCGGCAGATCGAGTCGCTCCAGCAGCTGGTGGAAGTGGACGGCGGCGTGGTCAACGAGGTAAAGCTCCTGCGCAAGGAGAGCCGCAACATGAACGCACGCGTCACTCAGCTCTACATGCAGTTGCTCCACGAGATCATCCGCAAGCGTGACAACGCGCTGGAAGTGGCACAACTGGAGAATCGCGTGCTCAACCACACTGCCGAGATGCAGCAGCTGGTGGCACGCTACCGTGACCTGGAGCACAAGTACCAGCACCTGGCCTCGCTCGCTAGCAACCAGAGCGCCATCATCGTGCAGCTAGAGGAGCACTGCCGGCGGCCGCACAGTTTCGGTGGGGAGCGTGAACGCGAGCGGGAGAGGCCAATGCCACGGGCGAGGCCTCAGCCTCAGCCGCTGCCGCCACAGCAACCCCCCGTCATGCCCCAGCATCCTCCTCAACGCCAACCACAGCAACCCATGACGCCAGTGAGGCCGTACCACCCACCTACATACACACGCAACAACAACAACCAGATAACTAATGAGATACAGAGCGACCAGAACTCCAAGGCCTTGCTGCAACCGCTGCCTACCATGCCGTACGGAGCCCACAGCTCGACCACAACAGACAAACCTTCCGGTGAGTTCTAGGAGTCTACAGGTTCTCTTAAGGTTCTTTTTATTTAGACACATTCAAAAATGTCAGCACTTTATTTGAGGATGACGTATTAAATGCCACATGTGAGATTTCATTGACAGATCATAAATGTTTTATTCATACAATTCCAGTAGATCGAGAAGGAGAGAGAGAGGAGGAAAAAAAAGAGAAAGAGATTGACTTTGCAAAACTTTCTTTCATGCAAAATGTGGTGTGGTTTCCAGCACTGTGGGTGGGCATCTAGACTGGGCATCATTCAGACTCTTTGTACCTGTGTGCGGTACCAAAGTGCCGGACTGCAAATACAGACTCTGAATTTGCAGTCACAATGTGCCTGTAGATGGGATGTACTCAATAATGCGTAGTAAAGCTCATACAATATGAAGAGTAAGCATTTTCCTAATCGCACTTTCCAAGCCTTTTATAACAAGGCTGCACACATAAAACTCACAAAAAAAAAACAAATCACAAGATTAAGCACTGAGTAAGATGTCATCATATCTGATTTGATTTAGTTACGGTTATTCAAAGGAAAATGCTCATACTTGAAAATGAGCTGATTAATTTTATATGATGAAAACAACCCCAAACTTCAGACTTCAAAGTGATGAGACTTTGATTGTTTAGGACTTTGTTTCCACTGTCCACTGGTGCCAACAATACTACCATTGTTACATGCAGCAATCATTACCTTTCAGTAGAGAAACATGCATGAAAACAGCTTGAAGGTTACTATAAGGGGGAAATGTGTGGTTAGAAGTGGAAACTCATATGTTACTTGACGTGAGGGTCATGTATAACATTTATCAATGTAGAAAACCTCAAAGGCTTTCAACTGTCAGCAAAAATCAGGGCCCAAGGTTTCAACACTACCTTTGGACAATGCCACATTAAAGCCAGGAAACTTTCCTTTACTTTTATAAATAAATGAAAGATTCTTAAAGTTATGCGCAATTAAAAGTGGTCATGGTCTGAAAGAAGAGCCAACATAAAACGGGCGGGGAGTACATGGGACCAGATGCAGCAGTGCAGAGAACAGCAGGGGAAAAACAACCAGGGCCTCTTTCGTGTGAGAATGGAGCCTGAACACAAAGGACACCAGCCTCTTTTTCAGGGATCATTCTCTTGGGTGGCTTAAAAAGAGAAAGCCTCCCAGCTCTGTCTGCGCGCTTAATGTCATCCGTTCAAGGATGAAACATAAGCACTTCCCTGTAGGTGCACAGTAAATATTCTCGACATCTTTACCTCGGCATCTCTACGACATGGCCCGGATTCAGCGCCATGCTACTGAAGGGGGGGGATAAAAAGAATGTAATGATATTTACAGCTGTTGAAAACCCAACACTGCATTCCAAAAATAAGCACTACTTTGCACTACTGGTTAAACTATAACTTAGCATCAGTCCATGTTGCTGAAGCCCTTATGTCCCATGCTGTTCTTGGCTCCAGTGCAGCCAACCAGTGGCAAATCTGCCTTCACAGAGCTGCTGCCAAAGTCAGCTCTGGGCAACAGGGTTCTGAGGTTTTCAAGGAGGGGAAAATAAAATCCATACTGATGGAGGAAATCCAGACAACCACAGACCACCTGAGAGGGTGTTGGAGCGAGTTTGCTCCTAACGGAACAGACAAGACACGGGATTGTGTTAATGAGTGTTGAGAGGACTTCCTAGGGAGTTTGAAGCTAAGGCAGTTAGCGCTGTTTCCGACACTGCGCAAGCTTCTGTGCTGGAGTGAAATCGTTTTCAACAACATCTCTTATTTATTTTCCATGTATTACAAGGTTATTGAAAAAACTGACAGCAACATAAGTCTCTTGATCATGTAAGAAAATTAAATTATTCTTTGTTCACGGGCACTGATGGGGAAGAATAACCACTGGTGGTGTCATTTTCATTCAGGTTCAGTAAACACCTCTCACAAGTATGGCAGCTGTCAGTTTACACTGCTAAAAGGGATTTTTTGTGCCTCTAATTATCTTTCTCTAAAATTATACCATTTTTCTCACAAACTCACCAAAAGACTGAAATGGGCATTCTGTTACTGTTGGAAGTTGGAAAAACCTTTCACCAGCCTCTAAAACGTTTGTTTATCCTACATATTTCCAACATGAACTTCCAAAGATTTCCAAAGATTATTCAAGACTCATGCGTTGTTTGGACAAATATCTCACCACTGTCTCCCATCTGCTCTACTGTCTAGGACCATTCAAGGACTGTCTTCACGCTCTGGAGGACGGCCATGCCACCAGTGGCATGTACCTGGTGAAGCCAGAGAACGCTAACCGTCTGATGCAGGTGTGGTGTGATCAGAGACACGATCCAGGCGGCTGGACTGTCATTCAGAGACGTCTGGATGGATCGGTCAATTTCTTCAGGAACTGGGAAACGTATAAGGTAAGATAAAACAAATAAAAAAATAGCAAATTGTCAAGTTCATACTACTCATGCGGTCATCATTGGAAGACTTCACAGAGTGTTTTAAGGTTAAATTTGTGGATTTTTCTTTGTGATTTTTTGGGATTAACAAATACCAGTTATAGAAGTGTTATGAATCTCTCCATGGCTTTTCTCTTGATGTGGCATTACTGAGCTCAATTTAGCTGCATTAAAAATAATGAAAAGCATATTGCTGCTGAGAAACATGGGAGTTATTGGTCAACAATGCAATGAGTGCCAAGCTCACAACGCATGCCGAAAAAGCAAGGGAAAACTGCTTTGGAACATTCTGAACTTTCCCCGTTTGATGAAAAAAGGGAGCATTCCATTTGAAGCCATTGGGGAAAAATTAACATGCGATGTGGGAACTCCTTCCATGCAGGATCTTCTAGTTTGATCAGATTACATAAACGAGGCATCCTCCCAGCACAATCACTCTAAGACGCTCTAATGAGCCACGATTTGATGGAAAAAAAAATGGGCCAACCAAACAAAACTGGCATCAGAATTTGATTCCTTTACAAAGACATTTCATCTTCACAGCCAGAGCAATCATTTTGACGTAATACGAACGGAGTGGGGGAATCCGTGCTATTGAAGGACTAGAGTGGTATTACCTAAAACCACAAATTGGAGAAAAACATTTAGCAGCAATTGTGACCTACGCCCCATTACAAAACCATGGGATTATTGTGAATGTGTATCAGCTTTCTCAGTCCCATGAGCTAAATTGGCATTTAAATCTAGCGTCTCTGATTGAACCCATATGCAAGTTTAAATGAAAGCAAGACATCTACAACTACAAATAGGATTTGTGGAGGGAGGACATTAACAACATCCCTAAATAAATTAGCCATCATAATTTACTGATGCCCTTGAGATAATCTGTATACACTGGCTCTGTAAATATCAAAAAAAAAAAAAAAAAGGAAATAAAGATAAAACAGAATAAAGAAATGAAAGTTCACGAGCACTCCTGAGAATGATTCAAGGTTGAGGGACCTCTAAATGTGTACAGGGGGTTGGGGGGGGGGGGGCTTTGAGTATGTGCAAAGAGTCCTAGAGCTATTATTCTTGTACTAGAAGGTAACTGAACTGAGATGGCCTTAACAACAACATGGAAAAAATATCATCAGCATGAGTGAAGCATGAGCTTAATGTGGCAGAAGCAGCAGCTTTGATCAGAGCCTCAGTGAGCATAGATTAAGGCATGGAGCATGTGTTAAGATAAGATACAGTATGGTTTACAGCATGTTGGGGAACATTGCCTAAAAAGGTTGCATGCATTTTCTCCTCTCTTCTTTTCTGCCCTCCTGCTGTCCTACTTTCTTCACCCTTCCCAGCAAGGGTTTGGAAACATTGATGGCGAGTATTGGCTGGGCCTGGAGAACATCTATTGGCTGACCAACCAGGGTAACTATAAGCTGCTGGTGACTTTGGAGGACTGGTCGGGCAGGAAGACCTTTGCCGAGTACGCCAGCTTCCGTCTTGAGCCCGAGACAGAATTCTACAAGCTCAGAGTGGGTCGTTACCACGGTAACGCTGGGGACTCTCTGACCTGGCACAATGGCAAACAGTTCACAACCCTGGACAGGGACCACGACATGTACACAGGTGAGACCCAAGATTCAAGTAGACTATTAGTTTTCCTTACTGGCAAAGAGTGAAACCCAATGTCCCTTCACCCCTAAACTCTGGACTCTGAAACTTCATAAAAGACTCAACTGGCAAGGACCTCATGATTGGCTGATGATTGATGCCAGTCAGTCAAGTATCTGATGGTTTGGGGCTCATGGTTCCGGACCCATTGGGATTTAGACAAACTGTCACAGAGCCAGCCGCATTCTAATTTACAATAACTTGTGCTTTTTTCCCTATCATTTCAGGCAACTGTGCCCATTACCAGAAGGGAGGCTGGTGGTATAATGCCTGCGCCCATTCTAATCTGAATGGTGTCTGGTACAGAGGAGGGCACTATCGCAGTCGCTACCAGGATGGTGTGTACTGGGCAGAGTTCCGTGGCGGGGCCTACTCTTTGAAGAAGGTCACCATGATGATTCGGCCAAACCCCAACACTTTCCATTAATGCAAATCCAAATGACCATGCAAACACAGCACAAACAGAACACATGGTTCAGACCTGAATTAACACAATGAGGGTTTTTTTCCTCCCATCTCAGAAAAAACAAGTGCAATTAAACTCTTATCTCGTTTTTTTGTTTCTTTTCATTTTGTTTGTCGCTTTCATCAATATGCATTCACACACAGTATATTACAATGGTGCGGTGAAAACATAAGAAAATGACAGACCTCTTTCCAGAAGCTTCTGTTGGGACCGAACACTCCAGGGCTGGTCAGGAGGCACAGGGACTGATGGAGCTCTGGTTGTATGTGGCCAGGTTTTTAATTCTTTTAATTTTAATTTTTTTTTTTATCCGGACTATTGGGCAGGTGAGCCCCCACAGTCTGTTTTGGCAGAACAGACAACGCAGTGGAAACCGGACACTGAGCAAAGGCCTAACCTTGTCTGTCAGCCCCAACAATGCAGTTTCCACATGTGGTGATGAAGGCATGACAGAGGGGGGAGGGGAGTGACGGGTTTCCTGTGAGGGGGGGCATGGGGGTGGTGGGAGCCGCCCTGTTCCGGGCCATCTCCCTCTAAAGCAGGACCAGTGCCCACTAAGACTATGACTAGGTGTGTGTGAGGGGGGGTGCAAGCAGGGGTGGGGGGGGGGGGGGACAAAAAAAGTGCCGGGAAATGCTTCATTTTGCTGTTTACCTGTTCTTGTCCACAACACAACCTGTGCAAAGAATATTAATGTGATGTACGTGATGTAGTATGTTTATATGTGATGTAATATGCTGAACATGTCATGACACAGTTACTCAAAACCTCACCATGTGAGCAGCAGTTTTATGTTCTCCTTCGAGGCAACTATGACCCACTAGCATACATTAATTTGGGATAAGCCCAATATTGATATCAGCTGTTACAACAGTCCTTCTAATTTTCCTTCAAGATGACTCCTTGGCATCATGTTGTCTCAAGATTACATCCAAAGGAAGTTTGTCATTATTCATTTGATCCATTATGCTGATTACTTGATAAGTAAAAATGAATTTCAAATAATAAAAAAACAGACTGTAATAAATTAAACTGGCCACAGTCCTTGCTACCATATGATGAGATGTATTTTGTGGATTAGAAGTCTGTATGCATGCTCCGATACTCAGCTGTCATATTTATTTTTTGTCTGAATCATAACTGATTGATACAACAGATACACATGAGAGCTAGACTCCCTCATTAGACAGTCTGACTTGTGAGGGTCAACAAGCTGCCAATTTAGACATTAAGGGAATGGATGCGTGTCTCACCCCAAACATTAATCACGACTTCAACCCCCATCAGAATCAGCCCTCATGTTCAGCAGTGATGACAGGAGGCACATGGTTTGATTCAGGGCAATAAAGCAAAGCTCTGGTCTGGGTGTATCAGGCTCAAGGCCTATGAAATCTCATGGCGATAAGATGAGCTTGCTTTCTCCATTATGTAATTATGTAGTTATCCAGTCTCCTAACTTTAGCATGGTGTGAAATCACACCAGTCATGCAGTTTAGCAAACAGCGATATTCTGATGCATTTCTTATTAGAACAGCTGCAATTTTAGTATCTTGAACTAAGGTTTAGTAAAAAAAAAAAAAGAAGAAAAAAGGTCATCACTGGCAGATCCTGTAAGTTATTACACAATGTGTTCAAAGACGAAATGAACAACTTTCCCATAGAGACCAAGACAATTAAATCAGCCATTACGTCAAAAACATGGAACTATTCAGCTCTAGTGTCAATTCTAGTGTCAACTATAAATATGAGATGAGATCTGTCACATCATTAGAAATGTGGTAAGTGCAACTGTATAACTACAGTATACTGTATGTCATTTTTTTTTTCATAAGCCAAATTATCCAAGGTTATCTAAGTTATCATTTTTAATTTAGCCAGAATTTACAGTAAACAGCTGTCAATTTGAGCTGACGAGAGATAAGACAATGAACAGTAATACATGGAAACAAATGGCAGATTGTTCTATAGAAGGGGTCTTACAGAGGGCATCAATCACCCAGACAAAACATACTGTGAGAACCTTTTCAAAAGAGCCTGACAAAAAACAATAAACACTCAGATACATCAAAGCAGCCACTAACACAAATATACATCCTTACCTCACCAACTCGCTTTAACTCAACAAAGAGAGCACTCTTTACTTGGCTTTACTGTGTCTTTCCCCGAAAGACAGCCTTAAAACATGAAATCTGACAATAGCAAAGTGAAAACTGCAAGCTTGCAACTGAAGTAAAACTCCAAATGAGATCACCAGACTTCTCACCATGTGTCTAAATGTCAGACACATCAAGCAAAAATCACAGCAGTTCCCAGAGTATTATTTTCGAATCATTATCTTGAGATGAAAAGACACCAGAAGACTGAATGTGAACTGGATTATTTGAAGAGTTCCAAAACGCTATATCCACCATTTTAATGAATTTTCAGAAATCATTGTTTTGCATTCTGTTTTTCAGATGTATCAGTGGATCGACATTTGGGTTGCTTTTACTTTATTTATTTTTATATAATAAAAGCAACATAACTGAAGTTTTGGCAATAATTACGGAAATACACCATTGAAAAAACATGACTTTTGAATATTTTCAAAAATGGATTTATAGTGTTTTGGAACCAAACTCGTCCATTTTTCCTTTTCCTGTTCCCACATCATATTATTTTCTTACACAGCTGAACGTCAGGCACAGAATTCTGAGACTGTGTAAATGACAAAGCTATTTGTCAGTATCTTTACTTCATCCAACGTCTCTTCTTACAGCGGTGCCCTAAAAAAATAATTTGAGTTTCGACACTTCTAAGTCACCAGGAAAACAACATGGAATGAGAACAGATGCGGAATGAGTATTCCAGACAGTTTCCATGTCGATGTGAACTATTCTCCAGTGCAGATTTATAAAGATGCTGTCCTGCCCTGACAGATTGTTCTCAAACTGCTAAGAAACTCTGCATGATTAGAACTGTGTGCTTGAAGAGTGGCTGGCTCTCTTTCTTCTTTGTCTCTTACTCCGACTGCACTGATATGGAGTCAAGATGACAGGTGCACAATGGGATCGACACCGTACGCATTCAGTACGCTGAAAACAACCCATGATCTCTATAAACCTGGTCACAAAGAGACAGGACACGCTGTTGGCTACACTATAAAGTCTTACGGAGCAGAGAAGGCATTGACACAAACACAACAGTTCTGAAAGACAGTTCTGTTTGCTTTGTGCTCAAAGCTTAGACAAATTGTTGTTTCTTTTAGCAGTTTATACAGGAGGCGATAAATTACGTGAAAGCAAAGAGAAAAAAGATAAACAGAGACTCATAAGCTGAGTGGGAGTAGAGAGTCAACGGAAGAACTGAGAGATAAAGCTATTGAATTCATTAGGTCATACAGTCTGTTGCAACAGGCAACATTCTTCAATACATGGCAGGAGATAACCAAAATAAATAAATAAATAAATGAAATTAACAAATGGCACAGCCATACCAGTGAGTAACCCTCAAGACATTTGGAATGTGTTTCTGTGGAAGAATTATACGGCAACTCTGTAATAAATTACAAAACTGACATGACGACATGTTTATCTCTGCCGATTTTGATTCTTTTAGCGGATTCAAATGTTACCCCTGCGATTTTCCATTGGCTAGGGCAACGCCACATCTGAACACATTGTGTTTGTGGAGGTCTTTTTTTAAATAAAGGACAACAAATGAAAAACACTGACGGGAACTAAGTTAAAAAATGTAAAGCTGAGCTCACCCAAGTAAGGGATGCAGGGCACCATCTTCAGGGACCTGATATATTCCCTCAAGCGACTGTAGTTCTCTTCTTTGGATGTCAGATAATTCAGCTTGTCAAATGTGGCCTTGTCCTTGCGGCTGATCAGCTAAGAGGATAAAAGAAAATGTGTGTTTGTGGTGGAAAACTCAGTGAAGCAAAATGAGATCACCAAACTTCTCCCCATGTGTCATTGTCGGACAAATCAACCTAAAATCACAACAGGTCACAGAAAATTATTTTCAAATTATGCCCTTGAAGTGATAAGGTGCATATTGGCAGTCTAATAAGATCTATTCAGAATAATAGCTGAGAATAATAATGCACTTATGCATAAAAGACTAGTAGTGAATGGACTATGTGGGAATAGGTTTAATATTGCATTAATTGCCTAACCACCATTAGAATAAGCTATCATAAAAGGTTGTAACACTAAAACCAACAATTTATTACAGAGAGTCACACAATCATACAGAATCATGTGCACTTTTTTGGAGAGACCTAAATCAAGGAATGCCATCTCCATTTCAAGAGATACATTTCACCTCCTCCGCTTCAAAATGAAACTGCTGACCAGTTTTTCCTTTGCAGGAAACATCCTCCGTTCTCTGCCTCCTTCAGGGACCTCAGGTCTAATAGCCACAGGTGCTGCAGACTAACAGACTGTGCAAGGGAACAACCTCATGAGAGATGCCTTATGCAGTAGCCTGCAGTTCAGCAGTTCCGGTCTGGACACACAGGACATGATTCTGAATTCAGTAGCATGGAACTGCAAAGGTTACTAAAACAATATATATACATATATATATATATATAAAAACATCTCGCCTTCAACAGGCAAACGAGAGAACAGATGGCAGGTCTGCACGGAATGGAGATGTTATGACAACACTATGGTCAGGTTTACGGTATGGCCTCTTACTCCAGACTGTACAAAAGGAGGGGGGGGGGCGGGTTTCAACAAACACACGCAAGGCACATGCCGCAGCTTGGCGAAACCAGCTTGAGCTTCAAACTCGAGGCCACGGGTGGTGACCGTACGACCCCCAGAAAAATTTGGCCGCTATCCCAGTGCACCCACCATAACAAAAAATCAAACATGCTTGGCTGGAGTCTGTGGTCTATGTTAGCCTGTTAATGAAAACAAACATACACACAACCCTATCTACAACCTTTCACAACCCAGGGAGGATATACTACACAGGCCTCAACAGCTCACAATAGCATATTTAACTCCAATAGTATATAACACATTGCAGAGATAAAAAACAGCTATTTTAAACAGCCCTGATGTCTCAATCCCAGTAGATAAAAATGGGTGCAGACTACTTTTCAACACATCTAATTTGTGCAAAAGCACATCCAATATAACACGTCCTCTGAGACGATAACAATTATAGAAGTGTATTTGTTTAAATGTTTTATATTGAGAGCCACAACGAAAGACAGATCATTTCACCCCATAACGCAACAGCCAAGTGGCCTCCCAGTTAGCTAAACACAATTAGGAGTATATTGAAAGCGTCTCCATGTGTCCTCCACCCTACCCCCCACTAGACACATAGCAATACTTATCCCACCCCACCAGGCTCTCATACAACAATGTCAACAATAAAGTAATAATTGGACACAATGTCTCTCCCTCCTGAATCCCATTAGAAAGCTATTCATCCATGTCATGACCTCATGGAATCCAAGATCTCACTGGTTTATGGGGCTCCCCGGGGGCCACTCTGAAACCTCATACATCATTATCTGGGTTTACTGTGTAAAGAGCCAGTGATGGAGATTCTTTCCTAACCATAGACTACTCCGGCCGACCAGTCATGGAACACCAAGCCCACTGTACCCAAAACCCTACCACTTTTTAATTTTTTTTTTTTTAAAGCTCTTGGAAGGCATGTCAGACACAGAGGCACTGCTGTACCCTAGCAACAACTATCACAAGGGAACGACACACAGGCTCATCTGCTTTCAAGATGTGCCATGATGTCGACACCTATTCCATGGCACGTTCATTGCCTGAGAATAACACCAGGAAAAAGTGCGTTGTTAGACCGCAGCCTCAATCCATTGTTCAAACTGGCACCATTCTCTGGATTTCCTGTTAATATATCTTCTCAGAGGAAGAGAGGTGACTTCATCACTAGAGCAAGGCTCCAGTTCACCACAACTCTAGCACCGCTGTGCACAAATCCGCTACTTCCCTTTGAGACCTCCTTCAAAGCGTGTTAGAGTACTGCATTGACAAATGCCACATCACGTACAGGCAGGTACAAAAAATCCGTTGGTGTCCTTTTCTTATCCTTCAACATTGGCCATTCCTTCTCCACCATTTCCTATTATAGAATTCAAACATTTTTACAACAGATGTTTAAGACAACTGAAATGGCAAGCAGATTTCAGGGGAAGTATTACAGGCCTCAGTGCAAGGCAGAAAATGCACCATGAAGATCGATGAAAGGTGAAGACCATATAAGAGAAAGCCTCAGTGAGTTATGATAGCTCTGACAGTTTTAGAGAACATGTTGAGGAGGTCAATTAGCATGGAGGAAGAAGCCCAAAAGGTTTCAGGGCTTTTAGCTTCACTACTAGAACGCCATACAAAACACGTTGGATATTACTTATCATTGCTCTCCATTTGAACATGAGGCATCAGAGGCCACTGAACAGTGACATCAGTTGAACAGGAAACACTGGAGATGATTGATGGGGACAGCTGACGGGCCACTACACATCAGTTAATGTGCAAAGAGGTGTGGATTAACTGGGGAAAGATGAACAGCGATGGGCTACAAGAGTCTGGGGAGTGAGTTTTTCTGGAGTGTGTGAGAATGTAAGAGTGTGTGTGTGTGTGTATGTGTGTGTGTGTATGTGTGTGTGTGTGTGTGTGTGTGTCTGTATGTGGGTGTGTGTGTGTGTGTGAGCCATTCCACCAAGTGCCAGAAATGTCGCGCCAACAATCAATCACTCACCACTGACAGAAAACATTACCAAACGTGGAACCACACTACACCTCTTTATGGATCCCAATGAAATCTTTATGGTGGGCTTTCAAATGATGCAAACATAAAGCTATAATGAAATAAAAAAATATATTGCTGGTTTCTAAATGATGGAAAAGAGAACAAAACAGCATGGAAATGAGATGGTCAGCATCTTTTTATGTTTTTGCTGGCGTGGGTCTGTACATTACAACACAGAAAAGCCCCCAGGAGATGTAATTCTCAGACCAGTGGAAAGTATTATAGTACATGCCTTTCACAAAGACGAGCCTCATATGGGTGACAGGGGATTTGGACAGGTTGATTTGAGGTGGTCATCCCTTCTGTTACTGCGGCTGCAAAGGCCTATCAGATCTTTTAAGGTCAGAACAAGCATGGGGCAAGTCGCCACCACCTGGACGCACGTAAATCCAATTGCACAGAGGGACCTGGCTTCAATTCCAACTAGTGGTCATTTCCTGAATCAGCCCCCATCCCTCTCTCCCAACTGTTCTCGGTCTCTCAACTGCCCTACTGGCAAGACACCCTGAAAATACACTTAAAAAAAAAAAAAAAAAAAAAAAACAATCGTAGAGAGTGCATGGTGAATTGCAATGAACTAATGAGTTTTATATATGGGACTTCACTATACCACAAAGGCCTTGCTTCACACTACACATTAAATGTCAGCTTCCTATCCAGCTCATGCATCATAGCACAATGTGTTCTGCCACATAGGATGTGCTCCCATAAAGGAGACTTATTCTGCCGTTGAGCGTCTATTTTCCATGGACTCTCTGGCTCTCCAGATGATGTGCCATTACAGTAGTGACTAGTCTACAATGATCTGTCTGTGTCTGTGTTTTGCCATGATATCTTGTTGCTAAGCTGTTTGTGGGGCTTTTAAAAAAAGACACAAAATAAAAGCAATTCAATATTAGCGTTCCAGTTTACTGAACAAATATCAGTCCGCTGTGAGCACGGAAGGACTCATTTGTCCCGTTTGCTTTGAATTTAATGAAGATGAGAATGGGAAAGAGATGCATGTGCTCTTTTTAACAGCACGGAATAAAAGGCACAGGCTATTACACGGCTCACAAACAGCCATTCCTGGACAGATAAATCACAAGCAAAATCACTGTGATCATTACAATGTCTGTGGGTGAGAGGAGAACAAATAGGGAAAAGTCTCTTTTCATCTTTAATAAGAGGACACTCAAATGATCTGCAAAGGTTACAGGGAGAAAGGCTGTCCCTGTTAATAAAATAAAACGCAGAAATAATGTGCTGCTATTTGTGCCAAGTAACATTAACCCAGAATCCTCTTAATACGCAACAAACTGTTGACCCTCTTCGCTCTGCTGTCTATTTGAAGCACAACCTCGACATGGTGCATAATGTCCCGTGACTATATGTCCCTGACCTGGAAAGTTCCACCTTACATATGCATATATACATATATACAGGCCGCGTTCTGCAGTTGAACTTGCTGTCGTTATGCCATGATTCATGAACATAATGCAGCATTGCACCATTGATGGCAGTTTGACATATATGATTAACTTCAAAGTAATAAAATCATTATCCAAAACTCATGACACTAGGAAAATGGAAAGAGACTAGACTGTCAGACTGGAATTTCTGAGCCTTTGTGGAAACAACAACTAGTCCCAACTAGTAGCCAAAACTCAATAGCCGTAATTATGGCCACAGTGGCGTTATAATGAGATTTGCCATTATGCACACAACCAACTATGAGGATCTGTCCATTATCCAAAGGGGCCTTTTGCTTCACACAAAGTCATACTGATACTGACCTGAGATTTATACATAGTGCAGCTTATATTTGGAAAATTACTGTAATGCATATGCAAATCACATAGTTCATCATAAAACACATAAATTGTAATTTGCCACATAATTTCAATTTGTAATATTCACGGTGTTCAATACGAGAAACTTCTATATATTTATGAACACATTCTTATAAACTTTTGTGCCTTGGAATGAGTGAATAATGAGTGTTGTGTCCTAGAATGAGTGTATAATCCAAACAGAATGCTATTGTGTTACAGTAAGCTTACTTTAAGATCCCTTAATGGTCAGTTATTAAAATGACTGAGATTGACACCTGAGACTCCTTTCTGTCTTCCAGAAACAGCACTGAGAGAGCTGCCAGTTTGCATGACCACTACTGACTGACATAAGAGAAAACACTCAGCACGTCCCTGGAATGCAGTTATGCTAAAAAAAAACTGTTAGAGGGACCTTTACATTGCCATCTGTCACAAGCTCTCATTACTCTTTATGCCCCAAGATACCTCTCAGGAGGGCAATCTACATTCCAGACGTTACACTCCTAATATACATCCAATCATTGCCACCCTATGCCTAAAAATGTTTGGGTATGTTTCCAGAATCTTGTCAATGATTAATGTCTATCCTTGGTTTCAGCATTCAGGATAGTGGTTCTTTGACTTTTCTGTAATACTGGAACAGCTGTGCATGGTATCTGAGGATTATCTTTTCTAAGACAGAAGAGTTATGGTGGAGGCTCTCCTCAGTGTACTTCACACCTAAGCATGTCTGTGACACAGATTTTCGACAGCTTCTTTTGCTTTCTCTTTTCAGGATGATGAACAGACTTGGATTTATGTAGTAAAAATGTTTATTGTAACACAGGGTCTCACATGAGTGGGAGAAAAAAATGCTGATGACAATGCTGTTCAGGGAATTTACCACCAGGTTTAGGTTTCTCTGCTACTGCTGAAATTCCTCTGGGTCCTTTTCATTGCCAGGAGCACGGCGTAGGTGCAGCTAGTAAAGTGCTGCATGTTTTTCCTTTTGATAGTTAGCAGAAATGCTACATTTCCAGATGCACACTTGCAGTGCATTTGAATTGAAAACGTTCTCCAGAGATGACTGACAGCCCTGAAAAAATCACTGTGGTTCACAAAGTAAGGAAAATAAGATGCCATTGCTTACCGCCCAGGTTTTACTAAGCCTGAAGATTGGGGCACTTTGCAAGGCGGAGACAACAGACACCAGGCCATGAAGGTTGTTCAGCTCCAGTAGTTTCTAAAGGGGTTAAGGTATGAAAGCAATCAGGAGAACAGGAAGTCAAAAGAACACACATATGTTTTGTGCCAACTTAACAAAATTAAAGCTTTTCAATGCAACTAAGCAGAATTGCATCACAGTCATTAGTGTCTTTATTGACCTAACACCAATATTCAGAAGCTTCCAACAAGGTCAGAGGTAGGCCTACTATGTTGCAACATGCTACTCTTGCAAATAACTGGAAAATGCTATTCTTTTAAGAACATGTTTACTTGCATCTCATAGCATATACTGATGCACATTTCAAGTAAGTGGAAAACCTGTGGAAAACATATTCAGAACTTCTGGAATAAAACACCTTAAGGTCGAGACAACTGGAATATATTCCTGGCTGTGTGACAAGAAGATCAATTCATATTACGACAAAAAATTATAGAGGCCCCTAAATGTGTAAATAGCTCCCTATTAAATTATCTGCCGGCTGCTCAGAAGACATCAGTTGCCATACTCCAGCAACACTAAAAATGTCCTAAAAAACCACCCACACTTTAAATTCTTCTTTCATGGTTCAGCTCTTAGGGAGTAGTAGAGGAGAACAGTAATGCCTTTTGAACGCCACGTTGATGTTTTTTATGCACTCTCGCATATTTTTCAGGTTTTTTTACGAGTTCCCTGCTGTCTTTCGGCAGAGATGATGCAGTGCTCTCATCAAACTCCCACACTATGACCTGTGGGAGGAACTCCCTCTGTTCCTGCTCTCTGATTGGACAGTGGTCAAGTGACAGATGCTTCTGATGCAGTGATGGTGTCTCTGTATGATACCGTCATCTTAAGAGAATCTGTGCAGGATCAAGGCCTTAATAATCATTATGTTTTTCTCCCCAACAGGTACATATTGTGACTGATTATCATGTGCACACGGCCAAGCACGTTTTGAGGACACAAAGCAGGAAAATGTTTTACTTTAACTAGACTAACCTTTCCGTCTCCAGATTAGGTTTGGGACACAAAGGGTTTTTTTTTTTTTTTTTTCAAAAATAATTCTTGACTTGGCTTCATCTGAACCAGCCTTATCGAGGACAAGTATTGCCATGAGGTCATGGATAAACTATCTCTATGAGCGGAGTTTGGAGCTCTGCTTTAGAAATCAAAACAGTGCGCTCCAAATGGCCGCCGTGGTCACATTGAGGACAAAATGTTGTTGGGGTATATGGACCAGAATAAAATATATGAGGCAAAACAAAAACTGATATATTTTTATACCACAATCAAAAGGTTTTGCAAGCGCCTTGCAAATACTCAGCAATGACGAATAAAACCTTGGAAATCAGTTCTGAACACTAGCCAATACCAGATTTCTTTTTAAAACTATTTGTTATTTTCAAAACAATTCTTCTACTCCAACTATACTTTACACACATAAATTCAGATCAATATTTTTCGCAAAGAAATACAAATATTAGGGCTAATATTGAACAAAACAGCTGACTAATTTGAACTTTGAAATTATCATGTTTTCTGTTAATTAATAATTAACAATTAATTATGTCCCTGTGCATTTTGCAGACAGTGTTGTGCAAATGTAAGTAAATTAACAATGCATTTGATCAACTTCAGTTTAATTCTTCATTTTGATGAAATAGCATAGGATTTCAGGGAAATTCAACAGGTAGGTCACTCACCTTTGCTATTTTGATAAAATGGCTCAGGATCTCTGCCCGAATCTTCAGTGTTTGAGCTGTGAGGATTTCTCTCACCAGCCAGAAGCTCACCTAAAGAAATTGAAATCAAAATTAGTGAAAATATATAAATATATAAAAAAATATACAGCTTTTTAAGAGCTAATGTATTGGTATGTTTTAACACTGACTAGAATTGGTTGTCTGTGATGCCACTGTTTATGTACTTCCAGAGTCTCTTTCCAAGATGTTAGCACATATACGTAAATGTTTATGAATAATCTAAATGCTTAGATTAGAGAGAGAGAGACCATGGGTTCTGCTATCAATTATGAACTCTCCCTGAAGAGCTTCCAAACAAAGCTGTGCAGTTAATGTGAGAGACGACCTCATACTGGAAAGATTTATGCAATATGAATTGTTCAAATAAACTGGGTACCTGAACAATTACTGCCCAAGTAGCTCTTATGTCCTGTATCCTGTATGCCAGATAATGAGTTACTATTTAGAGAATATGTATAAACAATAACTTTAACCTTGACAAATGAGATTACAACACATTTGTCAGCAATTAAGGAATGACCATTTAATCAGAAGGTTAGACATTTTAAGACCCGGGCAGTACATTTTCTGTGCGGCCAACTGGTGAGTTATGGAACAAGCTCTCTGACACTGAATTATACTGAAGTTCTGTGAACTGCTTTTGACCCCGATCTCACAACACAGCCAGCTCCCACTACACACACAGCACAGATCTGTAGATCTGTTGGGAGAGTTTCAGTCTCCTGATGGAAATGTCTACAGCTACTTGTTTATTTGTGTAATAGCTTAAAGATGTCTGCGAGGAAACATTCATCGTTGTTACTAAATCCAAGTGAACAGCTCGAGGCACAGACGCCTGCTCTAACAGGCTCTCCTGTGCAGTCGTCAAGCGTTGATATTTTCTCTGCAAACTCCATTTCTAATTAAACAAGTTGTAAACATGGAGCAACAGGGGACTCATTCCTGTCACGACACACACACGCTTCAGGTGCCAGGGCCGCAAAGCTGCCAGGGGGTTAAAAAAAAAAAAAAAAAAAAAAAAACCTTTACCGACAAAAACATGTGTGAAATACACATTTTTTGCACTCCAGAACTCCGATTACTTGAAGCCTTTTTTCACACAGGCTGCGTATTCACAGAGTGCCACCGGATGAACAGCCCCCGGTGGAGCTGTAAATATGTCCGAACACTGAGAAATTATCAACTACCACGTCTGGCCAATTGATGTCTTTCCCATAAATTCTGCCAGGAAGTGTGCGCTGCGCTCCATACCCGCGATCTGGGAGCGTGACCCAAGCTGTTTGTCTTAGACCTGTACGGAACGTGCAGCATGACAAAAAGGAAATGAGATCATTAGAATGGTCTGTATGGATGGGATAGAGTTGACTGGCATGGCATGACACTGCACACAGAGATATGATCTCTGATTAACTATAACTCCATGTGTACAAACAAATGACTCTACTCCAGATATGATAACATGACGGTAGCATTTGTTGTCAAGAAGTAACCCCAACACAACCCCGTACTTAGGCTGACTTAAACCAAGTAAACCGAAAAACCACTGTGACAGCAACCACACATGTGGTACTAAGTATGGGTACATTTCCCACCACCTTCAAAAAAACTCAAGTAACACCACTGCTTAAAAAACCTTCCCTCGCTCCCACTCAAGCGGAGAGCTATCGGCCTGTCTCTCTTCTTTCTTTCCTCTCTAAAACTATTGAATGAACCGTCTTCAAACAGGTCACAGAATTTCTCTTTCGGCACAAGCTCCCCGATTGCAAACAATCTGGCTACAAAAGTTGCCACTACCCATGAAACGGTGCTCTTTTCTGTGCCAGAAGCCTTAAAAGAAGCAGAGTGCAGGTCAATCCTCGTATTCATCTTGCTCGACCTATCAGCAGCATTTGATATGGTTAACCACCGTATCCTACTGAACAAACTGGCAAACATGGGCATCAAAAGCAAGGCACACTCCTAGTTTGAATCCTATCTCACTGCGCAACCATTCAATGTGACATGGTTAACATCTGCACTACACCACCTCACCACGGGTGTGCCCCAAAACTCAGTACAGGGGCCCCTTCTCTTTGCCATGTATACCACCTCATTGGGTCCAATCATTCACTCGCATGGCCTCCCCTCCACTGCTATTCAGATGATACTCAGCTCTAGTCCTAGTCCTAGCTCCTAGTTACTCCATGGTGTCAGCACAAATCCCTGACTGTCTTTCTGACATATCTGCATAGATAAAAGAACATCACCTCTGATTAAACCTCTCCAAAACTGAACTGCTGGTCCTCCCAGCCAAGCAAACCATACATCACAACATCAGTGTTACGACAGACTTCCTATCTGTTACCCATACCAAGGTTGCAAGAAACCTGGGCATCATGATCAATGTCAGCTGACCTTTGCTGATCTCGTTGCCTCTGTAGCTCAGTCTTACCACTTTTCTCTAGGAAGATTATGCTGTACCTAACCCAACATGCAACCCAGCTCCTGGTGTAGACCTTGGTCATGTCTCGCCTTAACTTTTGCAATGCCCTCCTAACAGGTCTTCCAGCCTGTGCCGTAAGACCGCTACAGATGATCCAGAATGCAGCCAACGACAGCCAACACTTAACAACACAGCTATTAGTACAAAACACCTCAAGCATTAATGTGACTATTCTATCTATTCCCCTTTCTCTGGATTCTGTTACTACTACATCAGGCTTATCACCAGGGTAAGGCATTTCGGCAAGATGTCCATTACTTGCCTATGTTTCTTTATTCTCCTTCATCAAGAACATAACTTCCATGGACATTTAGTGTCTGGGAACAAGGTGCAGTAATGCCAAAGAAGATTAATACCCCTTTAAAAACACCAGAATGACTGTATGGGCCTGGTGTGCCCATATCTGAGTAAACATGTCAGCAAAAACAGTGAGGAGGCAAAACCAATACAATAACTCTATTAAAAGAAAACAAACGACACATTCCCATTCCATCAACAGCATCTGTTTCACAGCCACCCTAACGACCTGTCCCTCCCTCCCTGTCTGGCCTGGAATAGATCTGGTCAAACCCCAACAATAAGTCACTCTGACTCCAGCTCCAAAGTTACAACTCAAAAGTGCTCCCAGGTCAGTCGCCTTAACCTCTCCAAAAGTCCTCTAAAAATCTGACTCTACACACATATCAACCTTTCGAAGGGAAACTTCACTCTTGCATCTCCCGCCAGACCAAAGTTACAGGAGAAACCCAGTCAGGAGAAGCCAGTCAGGATCTTTCACCTCTGCTTGAAACATGCATCTCTTTATGTCACTCTTCTCTTCCTCCGCCAGACCTCTTACACGCCCTCATAGAAAAAAGAGGTAAGCGAACTGACAGGTAATAACTCTCAGTAATACGCCGCTACCTAATCTGCACAGATCAGCGGAAAACTTTTCTCCCCTCTGCGTGCAGATGATTTACATTGTCTGCTTTGGATTAAGTGGGCTGTAGCATGAAGGGTTGGTAATGGCTTCATGGTACATTCATCTCTATACAGCCACAAAAGCCTGTGGAACAGCTGCAGGGTCTTAGATCTAATGGGCATAGTGTGCCAATTACCTACAGTACCACGGGCATGCGACCAGCCCAGTGAGGTAAGTGCTTGAGCCACGGCAAAAAAACGTATAGTCATGCTCCAGCACTTTATGACAGAGGATCAGTGTATGGCGTGGGGGTAACGATGTACGGGAGGGATCCATACTTCAGAAATCTGGACAAGAATGACTGTTGAGGTATTTTTTTCTCTCACTCTCAAAGCCTAGGAAAACACATCATTAGCACTAATGTTTTAAAATAATGCCCTCAGAAGTGAAAACAGAAGTGAGGCTTGTCAACAAGTTTTTCAGTAGCAGGTTGAGGTGGAAAGCCAATATCCAGTCAAATCCACATCTTTCACTCACTGTATCCACATTTATCTGGTGTACTTTTTAAAAGGAATACAGTAACTTATCTTTACTTTTGAGTGAAAAATAATCTGTTACAGAGCAAAACAATAGTTAAAATGGGTATCATCCTGGTTAACTGCATGGGCACCGATTAAAAGTATCCTTAAAAAAAAAGAAAAAAAAAAAGCTCCAACTAAAATAAAATGGAATGAAGAGTCCATGAATTGCAGTAGTGCCTGATCTTGTAGTGCTTCAGTTTCTCTGGCCTGAAGGCAACGTTTGGAAGCAGTGAGTAACAACACTATAACCACATTCTTTAAGACTGACATTAAAATCTGACACTAACAAGAAATGGCTTTGGGGGTTCCATGCTATGTTCAAGGCACCTGTCCCCATGATTTTTCAGTTTAAACAGTACAGAACAAATTAACCAGACTCTCTATGTGTGTGTGTGTGTCTGTTTCTGTGTGTCTTTCTGTGTGTGTGTGTGTGTGTGTGTGTGTGTGTGTGTGTGAGAGAGACTCATGTCCACTCAGGTGTTTTAAAGCACCAGCAGTAAATGAGGACTCCAGAAGAGGAAGACTCACCTGATTGAATCGGCGTGTGAAAGCCACCACGTTAGGTGCCAGGCTGTGTTTCTCCTTCTTGTTCCACCCACAGCTGGCGAGCTCCTTTAAAAAACAAAGCACACACACACACACACACACAAAGAAACAGACAGACAGACACACACACACACAGACACACACACAGTGAACTTCATGATCTCACTGGCAGACAGTAAGTGAACTCAGTGCATCTGATCTGCAACACCCCACAGGGCTTGACTAACCCCTCTCCACAGAACTGTTGAGGCCTTCAGCATCAACTGTAATCAGCTTAAGCCCTTTTGGTGAATCTCAGAGGACTCAAGCGTTAGTTTGGAGCAACACGGACATAAATTCATCACGAAATCGCTGCTGATTGTAAAGCTGGGAAAACTAGCACTGTCGAGAAAACTCAAAAACAAAGAGAAGCTTCAAAGGCCAATAAAATTCTGTGAAGCCCAGTGAAAACCAATGGTGCATTGGCAAGCTGTGGGAGACCTTATGACGACAGGCTCGCTCTTCACGTCTGCCGCTTGGCTGGCTCCCCTTCTGGCTGTGATCTGTGTTTATTTAAACAACCCTTGGATAGACTGGGAACTGGTGTGCACAAGTTCAGTTATTTGAATATAATGTGTGCATCACAGACACAGGTCGTGTTGCCATGGAATTCTTACCTGCAAGGACCCTTTTCCACAGACAAACAATCAAAATCCAGACCTTGGGAACGCACACAAAAACTCAGACCGGCATTCGGCAGACAGACCAGATAAATCAACATCTGAAGTGTCCTATCAAGTGCAGATGTAAGAGTGTTAGTGTCAATGTTATTGTAGTACAAGCAACTGGATTCACTGTACAAGAGCAGATCTGAGAGCTCTTGAGATCAGAGAAAATACTAGTCCGGGATTTCGTACAATAATTCTGAGCAGGCCAAGGCATCAAAACACTGCCAAAAGTCCAAACAATATACCACAGTCTAATCCCATCTATTTTTGTTTAGCTCGCTGATGAGCAGAGTCACCATCCGACTGCAATCCCATGGATCCCCTAACTGTGAGGGTGAGCACCCTTCTCAAACTACTCAGTCCATCAACGTCTTGCTAAAGAAGGCCTGACAGTCGCCTGGCTTGGTCCACAAAGCTAACATTGCAAAATTGTCAAAATTGCTATCAAGGACCACCTGGCCCTGAGCTGCCACCCGTTGTGAATACAATTGCAGCCCAAGGAGAATATTCCATTTTCAGCCTCAGCAGGCCAGATTCCCCAGACCTTTCACTGGACTTCTGAAAGTGCACAGGTTCCTATTCCGCAGTCACCTCATTTCATCCTGTTTTTCTTTCTATGACTATAAAAGTAACCCAGGGGAAATGAAGCAGGCTAGATTCAACATTATTCCATGTATGAAACCAGGGAATTAAACGTGTTAAATAACACAGCTATGAGTGTCGGTCTTGCTGTTTATAACAGCTGAACCGAAATTACACTTTGTGAGAAAAAGAAAAATCACTGTGATGATAACAACTTTACCATCCTGTCAGCTATACTTACAGTTACGAAGTAACTACAAGGACATCTTTTATTAAATAACAACTTCAAACACCAAAGAATTGTACTGAATGAGACAGAATCAAGCAGTAAATATAACTGCCAATGAAAGTCATGGAATGTATAAACACAACAGCACAGCAGCAATGGAAAAAAAGCATACATAGTTCAGTGCGTCAACAAATGATGCAAATCTCTCTCTTCCATCACTAACACTGACATCATAGTTTATCACCCACTGTATATAAACTGATAGTAAATTGTGAACACGATGACGAGTGAACAAGATGACAAATGAACACGATGACAAATCTGTTTACTGTTTAGACCTGACACATGTGTTGCTTGAAGCAGCATGCTCCGAGCCTTAGAAGGCAGCAGTGCAAGGCTGTTTATGTCTTTCATAGTTTGTATTGTATTTGTATAAAGTGAATATTTCCATTAAGATGAGATAAATATGCAGAGGAAGGCAGCTTGTCTAACAAATGACAGAGCGTAATAGGCACTCCTAAATAACAAAAGAAGTATATCAGTAACACATTTAATTTTTTAAATCACATTTTAATGCTAGTCTGGGACACAATGTAAAGAGAATGCTTTGTCCCTACCTATAGGCGTTGCTATGGATTAAAATTTTGCTCTAGTGAGTAATTCATAGCTTCCATGAAACAGTTTTATTGCATGTTTCCTGAAATCAGTTTTACATACATGCAGTTGAATTATCTGAGATCCACACTGAGTGCATTGCTTGGATTTGGACTTAAAGCGTTCATCAATCTCACTTTCTTCTCTTAAACATTTCAACCGCCGTTTTAATAAGAACCTGCTGGAGAGACATTTGCTGACTAATGGGTTTTCAACATGTAAACACACCTTATTAGCCAAACAGGCACACTGTTGATTGTTGGTGTAGACTGGTCAATTCCCCAGGTTGCCAGCAGAAATGCGCGCTGCCTTTCAGCAAATTGTAGAGAGATTCGAACGCTAGTGTTTTACAGCTTTTCCCTCTTCTTTATGGAAAGTATATTTACTAGCTACCAGCATATTTTTATAAACAAAAGATTGCAGAAACAATGATAATGACCATGTTCTATAACGCCTGTTTGTAAGGAGTTGTCATAGGACAACCTAGGACTGAAAACATTATCCAAAACGTGGATGAACGGAAATGCAAATATTCAACAAACGATCAAAAGATACTTTGCAAGTGCTGGACCCAAGACCATGAATTATGGAGAAAGCAGGAGTGTACACACCAAATGCCTTTTAAAGCATCTGATGAAGATTTAGAGATCTTCATTAAATATTTCAAAATGTAGCCAAGATGCATAGATAAACATTTTCTTTAGCCAAATTTAATGAACGTCTGCAATACACTTGGACAGAAACCTTGCTATAATGGATGAACTGATGTCTAAAGAGCAAGTGGCATAATCCACAAAACTTTAACCCAAGAATCTCAAGATTTTGTTGCATATTTTCTTAGAAATGTGCCACTTCAGGTTTAACTCAGAGGATAACTCCGATAACTCAGTAATCCTGCTTTGTGAAACATATCTCAGATCTGACACTATCTGGGCTCAGGGCCCAGTCACATTATTCACCATAACTTTAACCAGGTGTTGTAAATTTCCATTTCAAACCATGGACCTGGTACTTTTGCAGAACCTCTTGCTGCATTTCCAATGTCACTGTGATATCCATATCAAATACGCACTTTAACTTGGCTTGAAGCAGTATCTGTGACCCATACGATAAAGCCATTGCCTGATGTGGTCTCCGGACACACAAGTCATAAGCACCATAGGCAGAGGAACAGAGCTGAAAACAAACTCAGTTGAAGCTCAAGAGCAGTTGCTGCTCGACTGTGGTCAGCCAGGGTGGAAAGAGCCATGTATGCCGCCACGTTTCATCATGTAATGTTCTGGCCCATGTGTGTGCTCTTGCGCAGACAGAGAGAAGAGAGAGAGAGAGAGAGAGAGAGAGAAAGAGAGAAAGAGAGAGAGCACTCCGAGTCAAGTCGCAGTGACCTGACGAGGCCGCCGGCTGCTGCACACAGCTCCAGCTGAGCTTTTTATGAGACTCACGCAGTAATCGTGCTTAACCAATGTTTTCCTAAGCCAGGAATATTCTCGAGGCTTAGCAAAGCCTTTAAACCTTTTTTTTTTTTTTGCGACTATGATTTCGATCCAGCTCGAGCAGATCTTACACCACAGTGCCAGAAACGTGATATTTACCACTCCGGCATCCAAATTCAGCACCGCACAAACTGACATAATGACAGCTAGGAATGGACAATTAGCAGCTGATAAAAAAGTATTTGGGTTAATGGGAATACTATGAGTGTATGGGAATTTAAACGGCAGCCTGCAGCAGGCAAGCTGATGGCCCCTGTGTGTTGGGTGGTCTGAATGTGTGTCCTGACTTGACACATCCTGATCACAACACATGCTCTTACCTCTGGCTGGATGGCCTTGAACACCGGGGCATCCATCAGTGTGATCTGACTCTGCGCCAGAGAGAGAGAGACAGAGAGAGAGAGACAAGAGATTCAGTTTCACCTCATCAGAAAACACTAAGTTATCACAGCTGTGTGTTCACTTTTCAGATATGCCTTTGTTCAACAACGTAGGCGACGATGATATATTTCCATATTAAATAAATATCTCTATATCTCAGGAGTCTCTTTACAAGCATGAGGTCATCAGGTTGCTTCGATTAAGGACAAATTTCAAGCATGCACTGAGGCTTGAGTTCAATTAACATGCTCCAAAAATGTACTCGACTGAGCTGGGATACTCACTGCAAACTCTCCTGGTGTGACCTTAAGCACGTCGAAGACGACGGCATCATAGCTCTTGGCGTAGTCCACCCCAGGCCCATCCAAAGACTCAGAGCTACTACTGCACTGCAGAGAGGAGAGGAGAGAGCCCAAATTGTTAAACTGATGGCAAAAAAAGAAAGAGAGTGATAACGCAGAGACTAACTATAGAGCTATAGTAGAGAATAACTAAATCCGATGTTTGAAACAGAGCAACACAGTGCATGCAATGCTCCTCTGCTAAGTTATGCACTAATATAGATTACATATTTGACAAGGATATGAGGACAGAAAGACATATAATTGTTATGAATAGAGATACTGGGTGTAAGACATGCAGTGAAATATACTATGTAATGCATCCACATCAGATTTACTGTAAAGGATCTGTCTGTAATTCATCTTGCTCGAGTTTATTAATCAGAGACAATCACCAAAAACAAATAGTTTTAAACAACACTTCATGGGTGGACTATACAAGGTGAAAGTGAAAAGACAAAGTCACGTTTAAGAAAAAAAAAAACTTGGGAGCGTACTGTCTTTTCATTTTCTCACAGATTCACTTTCTTTTGTCTTGCACCCAGACATGCTGGGATGGATGTCAGTGCTCTTTGACTTTTTGGCTACTATCTTCATGGATTACACAAGGTGACAAATTCAGCATTCAGCTACAGTTCACAGAGTACAGTGATTTAGCTCGGCGTGACTAATGGCAATGGCATTATTTTTTTCCTCTGTACCTTTTCTTATTATTTCTGCTTCCCCAGAATACTAGCTACAATTTCCAAGCTCAGCAGAAACTCAGCAGTACACCTAAGAGCAGAAGCCCTTGATCCCTGCTGTGCAGACACAAACTGCGTCTAGACATATTACTCATCAAAGTATCTACTGAGGGAAGGAGACCTCCTCTGGTTCAAATTATACGGACACGGAGATAGAGGGCAAGTAAAACTACAGGCCATTAAATCCAAACTCTCTCGTTCAGATTAGTCACTGCTGCTGCTGCTGTAATCACTGTGCCTCAGGCCACAGCAAACTGTGTTCACAGTTTCAGCTGCCACATATTGTATTGGGCAGCCAGCCCTTAGGGGACACTCTGTGATCTCCACCTAACTGAACATGGCAACATCACATCTGTAGCCTCTGCAGTAACAGGTAGAGATGATTCCGAAGTCAGAACCATGGAGAGCGACCAGCGACAACAAGGATACAACAAAGCAAACAACAACGACAACAACAACAACAACAAACAAGAACAAACACACAGTTGCCCCTGAGACAACTTCAACTAACTCAGTTTATCCCCTGCAGTGACAGCAATGGCATGGTCGCGTGGAAGCTTCTGGAACATGATTGGTGAGCCACACATGGGGGCGAAACTAATCCGATCCAACTCCGGAACACCCGCCTGCATTCTCTCCTCACAGAGCAAAAAGGAAATGTGTTGGAACAGGAACCTTTCCCAAAGGGCACTGAACTTAACCAGAAAACGTGGATCCCCTCAGCTAGGAAATCCAACGGTGCGTATATGGCCAAGACATTGGAGTCCAAGTTCCAAATTAACTTAAATCTATGAGTCAGAGGAAAAGACACGTACACGTGCAACAAGATATGGAACAGCATAGACTATACTATGTGTCCCCATGGAAAACTACAGTCAAGCCACTGCAGGATTTGGTTTTAAATGCGTCTTCAGCATGTGTCTTGCTTCACTGACAACCCTGGTCCATGCCATTCCAACAAAACTACTCTACTGTTTCACAACAGGTGCAAACTATCTGTCTATTTTACACCACTGGCCACTGGGAGGGGCTCTTTCAACACAGACACAGCACAACTAGTCAACAACTGTTATGAGACATATGCTATACATAGTGATGCTTGTACAACAAAACCACATGCATATGTGCATTCACACGCACACACCGTCTCTCTCCCTCTCTTTGTGGACAACGTTTTTTGAGCAAATTCCTAGTGCAAACACCTTTCATCTCCTAAGTCCTGTACTGAACCAAAACAAAGGGTGCTCTTTGGTGTAACGGCCAATCTGTCAAACAGAATTTGCCACACTTCTGGTTTAGTCCTACAAGCACAAGTTCACGCAGGCCATGTAAAAGAGGACGATATTGGTCAGATCAAGCAGATGCCAAAAGCACTATGTCTTTCTTTGTTGTGTTGAGCCTCAACCATTCAGTCCAACCATTTGTTGACATAATGCAGCACTCAAACCCAAACAATACAATACAATGGTTGTGATCCGCAATCATTCCCAATCACTAATTGGAAACAGTTGCATTGCATCACACAGGCAACCGTTGGGAGGCTTTAAGACACCCCAGTCAAAAAGACTTGGTTAGCACGGAGATGGAAACAACCAGCATGGAGGAAAGCCAGAAGGGAGTGGGTGTTTAAGCACACTGCCACTACATTAGCGTGCTAAAAAGTGTACTGCACTGCAGCACGACCAGAGGCCAAAGGATCCATCTCCCAGTGGATTGTAGAAATTATTTTTTTTCCCCAGTGCAAGATGATGGTAGACAGGCTTTGATAAGTTCCAAACAGATATCCACTTAACCATTACATAAGACTGGCCAGTATCAAGCAAAACATTCTCAGGGTCTATGTCCCAAGTTTGCGCACTGACAGCATCCATTTTGCACAAACTGAAAGGTCTTGGGAGATGTGTTGCATAACATCAGTTTCCACAACAGTTCCTTCTGCCTTGGAGTGATGTTGTGTTGTGTCTCAGACCAGGTGGAATAAAGCCAAAGGAGAAACACAGGGCTGCCCATCCCTCCTCTTCAGCATTTACCAAAGTTAAAGGGATCATCCGGAGTTTGACGTCGCCAAGTGCTGTCGGTACATATCAGAACAACAACAATCTGGTACAGCGTAGACCAAGTGCTGTCGGTACGTATCAGAACAACAGAATTTGGTACAGTGTAGACCAAATAGCGAAACGGCATTGTTTTCTTATACCCTCCATAAGTTAGCGTTAGCTGCCAGTTCACAAATTTGGTCTACATTGTACCACATGCTGTTGGTCTTATACCTACCTACAGTACTCGGCAGCCTAAAAGAACAGGGATATGGGCCGATTGACTCTCAACACATACAAAGGCTCTTTGAGTGCATTAGACTAATCAGACACTTAATAATGGTACAAAAAAAAAGAAAACACACCAACTGCAGGTGATTATCAGTCACTAAAAGACTGTCTGCGATCCTAAAACACTGTGTGGTTACTCAGGCACAACAGTAGGTGGCGCTGTACCTCTGAAGTGGCAGAGGTGATGCTGGCTCCATCTGACAGGCCGTCCCTCCGGTACATGCTGGCAGGGAGGCCAGGCGGGAGGGGTGTGGAAGAGGGCAACAGCGGCCCTCAGTTGGGCCTCACATGTGACCAACCAGCCATGCCTGGAGAGAGATAGAGAGAGAGAGAGAGAGAGAGAGAGAGAGAGAGAGAGAGACAGAGAGAGAGAAAAAAAAGTGAAAAAAGAACTGCGTCACATTGTGTCACATCACATACTACATGATAACCAAATGATCAGATGCAGATGTGAGGCCTGAAGAGAGGCATCCAGATCACTGATCTTTACACGCCCAATCACTTTATCTAGGCACTGCACAGCAATAAGATAGATACAAGTTGTCTTCAAAATGGCCTTCTGTTGTACATAGTGCATACAACATACATGGAACCTGGGAGATGTTATTTTGTATGCTGAGAACATGTGCTCATTAGACTGTTAGATTGTACACTCACTTTAGATTGTTTACTGAAATAAAGGCACCATGTAGTCAAAGCACAGCATTTAGTAAAACGGCACATTTTCTTAATAAAGAACAATACAAACTATCTAGCAATGGTACATCTAGGTTGCACACAGTATGTTATACAGCGTACGGCACAGTGTACCACATTGTGCAACTTCACCCAACCATACTACAGATTAAAGTCCAGGAGTTCATCTTTTGAATCGGAAAAGGAAAGTGGCAAGACTTGGCAGGGTAGGACGCCCTTTGCCTTAACCCTGGAAAGAGGAGCAGGACATGGCATACCTGACTGACCAACAGACAGACTGCCAGACCAGGAAAGAGCACAACACATTGGAAAGTATGTGACTTTTACAATGGAAATGCGCACACATACCAAGCTTGCAGACATTACTGTTTTATGGAATGGCTGCAGTCCAGCCTGGAAATATAAACCATCCAATTCTTCTCTCTCTCGCTCTCTCTCTCTCTGTCTTCCTTAAACAAAATAATCATATTTCCTCTGAAGGGAAATCCAGATACTGGGGGAAGTCAAGGTAAAGGGAAATTCTTACATACTGATTTGGTGTGATACCGAATGTAGTATTCCAACCGTGGCTAACTGAAAAAAAAAACAAAACAGCCATGCTATTCAAAATGTGTTAGAGCAGAAAAGAAAGACTGTGTCAGACTTGCACATTTCATCAATTAACATATTATGACGTGTGTGTGGAAACAGAAGAACTAAACTGGTGAACTGGTAAACCACGGTGTCACTTTAACATATTGAGCTTGGATCATGCTTTGGAATATGCCGTTTTATGTTGGGGGCGGGGCTTAATGTAAAGTACTAGTCGCTTCTTGCCAGTGGCCTTACCAGGTTGACATCACTCCGAGCAGACTTCAAACAGAGCAGCTAAGGCTACGGCGCCAACTGTGTAATGATGGTGCCGATCATATGGAGTAATGCCTCAGCTACGCTCAGCAGGGACACTGCTGTTTGTGTGGCATGATTGCACATGGTACCCAGGCAACAGTAGAACTATGTTCATGTCACAATTTAAAAACAAAAAAGTCAATCATGTCCCATGTATGTTTGGTCAAACGGAGATCTTGTCACTATGCAGGGTTTTTTTTGTTTTGTTTTGTTTTTTCTCTCCATGTACAGCAATCACTGCGCATGCGAGCCCTGAACATGCAGTGTCACACTGTCTAATTAGGCTTCACAGCAGGTCTATGGGAGAACCATTCTGTTGATTACAACAGCTGTGCAGGACAGCAGGAGGTGTAGCTACAGGGCCATGTGAAGGACAAAAGACTATAAGGTTTCTTCCATCCTACATGACTGGAAAAACTGATGTAATTCACGACAAAGATAGCTTTAATTTGATCAGAGTTGATCTAAGTGTTTTTATTGCTGTTTGCCTTAGTGATGACGAGCACACAAGCATACTGGTAACAACAGAAGATTTTAAGTTGATCTCATCTAACATATTAGTCATGTGGCAGTTACACAACTACTGCTTATACATCTGTTTTGTTAGACATGTCTTGAAAATGATGTACTGTGTTAATGTGGGAATTACTTCAAATGCAAATGTGGGAGTTTCAACACACAATTCAGTCAGGGACTGAGGGACTGAGATTTGCATGATGCACATGTAGTCTAAGACACGTGGATTTTGATAAAAACATTGTTTTTATTAACCTAGTGCTGCCCTTTTGGGCCTTACAGGATCATACACACAGCAATTGTATGTAAGCAATAAGTCGCGAGAGGCCATGGGTTTGTGCTGGATTTAGAACAACTAAGGAGTGTAGTTTGGTACAACGTGAACCGGAGTCTCATCTTGGTCTTGTTTTAACTAATCACAGGTTTTGGGGTCAATGACGTGATGCTCTGTTTTTTTTGGTTTTTTTTGTGGGCACGTGGTTGATGTACCATTAAAATTGTGAAAATTTTAAAATAACCTAACAAGCTACTTGCAAACATCATTTTCATCCAACCCTAATCTCAAAAATCTGGTTTTATTCCATTTTGACATAATAATGATAATAATACCGAGTTTCTGTAAAAATGTCAATATGGCGTAACCATAAAAATATAAACCAAAAAAATACATTTGCTAAAAAAAAATGTGAAATGCTCTACAAAGTGCTCTTTAAAATACTTTGGCATGATCTTACATAAGACCCCTTTAATATTAAACAAAAGTAATAAACACTTAATATTTTTAATGTTCTTAATATTTAAATTAATATTGGGAATAATGTCAGCCAAGACAACCACGTTAATGTCAAGTACAATTATGTAATGTCTTTGTGAGTATTGTGTTCGGACAAGACATGGTTGTCAGGGTTGGTATGGTAACTCACTTTAAAATTGTGCAATGAAATGATTTTTGGCCAATATCCACTCACTTATGTTGCATGTCAAATGGTATGACCTCTGCAAAATATTGATAAAGCATAATAATCATAAAATATTGCATTTTATGTAAAAAATACATTTGAAAATTCACACTAAGGTCAAGTGTTTACACAGTTGGCCATAATTATGGCTAAAATTTTTTTTTATTTTAAAGTGAAATGTCAAATGGTGTAACCGGTACCCCATGGTTACACTATTTGACTCCTATCTGTTTCAGGCCAATTTGATCAAATTTAGGATCAAAAGTAAGCAATTTGTGATGGCAATTACATTAGGTTTATCATTTAACCAAATTCTTTGTCATTTCTCATCCTTTCTGCTGTTGAAGTATTATGAAACATTGGTATAACCGCTTCATGTCAACTGGTGTAACCATTAAAAAGTCAATATGGATAATAACTTAGCACTCTGCTATGTTGTAATAATGTGTGTGAAAAAAAACAATCTACATTTTTACTCATATGGTACTCAAAAGCATAGGTAAAAAAAGTATGTTTGCAACATGTGGTTAAGGTCAATACATGAAAAACCCATATTATTTCAATTTAGAAATACATTTAACAAAATATATCTTCATGGGATATGACAACAAAACCTACTTATTTCATGAGCGTACTGAGATAACCTCTAGGAGGGTGAAATATTAAATTATTTTGTGGTTACACCATTTGACATTAAAACATTTAAAATGCTCATCATGCAGATTCTTATTTGTCACGGAACCTTTGACATCTTTCTGCACTGCAGTTAAGTGAAGTGATCCTCAGCACAACCTAAGGCTTTGTGTGGTCTAGTGTCGCCCTCTTCTGTTGAAGGAGAACTATACCACAAGATCCTTGCAACTGTCACTATGTAAATCAGTGAAACACACACACACACACACACATACACGTCCATATTATACTAACACTTACTGATGCCAGATTCATTAATCTGACAGTGTGCCACTTCCAAGATCTTTCTGAACCAAATGATTTGATTGACTTGAACGGACAGGTGATATCATATCAACAACATGTCAGCTGCAGCTGAACACCACAGCTGTAAAGCACATCCACATTAGCGTCACCAACAAGACTGTAATATAAAAACTGCACTGACATTCCAAAACATCTGTTACGGCTAGATGTCAAAGTTCAGTGTAAAACTGAAATACCACACATTAGTCACAAGAAGCTTGAACTGTAGGGCGGGACGTCTCACCACTGATAAGGCATTTCCTAAGGTCTCTGGTCATGATTGACTCTGCCCTACTTTACTCTGACAAGCCACTTATCCCTCTGCATTACTTATTTCTGACTCCATCACACAAGCCTGCCACAGCCATAGTTCTTGTTCACAGCCATAGTTCTTGTTCACAGCCATAGTTCTTCACACAAATGACAGACCAGCCTCCACCTTTTTTTTATGCAACTGCAAATGGAAAGGGAACTGGATTTGAAGCCATCGGGTCACTTTGGTGGTGCTTCTAGCCTAATGGAAAAGGAATACTAAGCCATCACATTATGCCACTGTCTGTCAAAAAAGGTACACATTCCCTTCTTCAAAACCACAACAATGCCTGGGCTAACCCCACAACAGCATGTCCTCCTGGGCAATCACATCCATCCTGCGTGCATTCTGCTATGATCGGTTGATGATTTAGTTTACATTTACATTACATTTAGGCATTTAGCAGACGCTTTTATCCAAAGCAACTTACAAAAGAGGATAACATTCAAGCTACAACACAATGAAAGAACTAACAAGGAGTGCATATTGCTAACATAGAATCTGCACTATTTTAAGTTGAAAGTGCAATAGTGTAACACAGTGTAGAGAAATTAAATTATTAAGTGCATTCTCAAAATTTACGCCAGGAGATATTCTTGGAAGAGCTGGGTCTTCACGAGTTTCTTGAA
This sequence comes from Tenualosa ilisha, assembly GCA_015244755.2. Taxonomy (NCBI): domain Eukaryota; kingdom Metazoa; phylum Chordata; class Actinopteri; order Clupeiformes; family Clupeidae; genus Tenualosa; species Tenualosa ilisha. The sequence goes on from PYXC01002419.1 coordinate 1,153,925, forward strand.
GGTGGAGAGGGTATCAGTTAGCGCTTCACTGTCCTGCTGGCAGGTGTATTTCCTGCATGTGTCAAATGACCATGAATTGAAACACACTCAGGCAAGAGACATAACGGTTACTCTTAAATGGAGTCATAAACTAGCCTGGTTGAAACACTGATCTGCAAGCCTAATTTGATTTCGATCTTCAGCTTAGTATGGCCAGTGAGCCCATTTCCACTTTTTTTTGTCAGCCTGAGAGGGAACCAATGAAAAATGAGCTTTTACCCCTGATTGTGACGGCTTTAATGCCCATTTTGTTTCAGATGCCCCACTCTGTCTTGCTCAGCAAACATAACTGGAATCATTCATCTGATTGGTTGTAGGTCTATCCAATAGCGTACAGAGACATTTTGATCTTTGTCTGTTGATTCCGCCTAAGGAAAGTAGAAACAAAGTACCCAGACCAAACTCAATCTCATATTGAGGTCGTCCTGACAACCAGGCTAGGCTAGTCATAACCTGCAAACAATACATGTAAAGTCATTCACTACAGACACATGTAAATGGCTGATGTCAGTGACTGATGCTGATGGTAGCATGAGTTTCGTGTGTGAGATGGAAAGACATGCACAATGAACAAGGGTACAGGAAAATTCAACAAAGCTGCTTCTTGTGATGACTGAGAAAGTAGCCTATATTTTACAGAGACTTGTCATAAAATCCAGAAATATAGCAATAATCCTCAAAGATGATTAATTGATAATCAACAATAACAGAGGTTTGAAACAAGAAAGCACAAGAGGGTTTCAAAGTGGACGTCCACTTCAACATGACTAAGAAATCTGACATAATGTGTAGCTTCTGTACATACCTGGGATGGTGCATAGCAATGTAAAAGACATATTAGGTAAAAAAAAAAAAACAACTCCTCCCTTTTTCCAGATGACCCAATTATAAGAGTACTTGTACAATGACCAGTAGAGCAAACTAGGACCCTAAACTGTGAGAAACTGGGCCACATCCTAAAATAAGCCACCTCGATCCACATCCCACAGTATTCCCCAGTTCTCCCGCTCCGCTCCAACAATGGGAATCGCTGCTCGGAGGTTGCAAGTGCAATCATACCATCTTTACACTGTACTTAAAGTCTTTCCATTCCCCTAACTCTTTTTATGCTGTCTTCTTATTGATTTCACTTGATTTCACCAAAAGACAACTATAGGCTATTGGTTTCCTTTACCGAAAGACAAATAAACAGATATACATTAATTATGCAGGCATTATTTAATGGACATAATCCATTAAAGGGGTCTGGTGATCTTAATTTAATTTAAAGCAAATTCTGTTCTATGCTATTAGACATGCTTGCACATTAAACATGATGCATCAACAGAATTCTGTACAGAACTACTGCAACCATAAAAAGGTTACAGAAACAACAGCAACCAAACCCAAAACCTAAATCAGATCAGCTTGAGAGTAAACAACACATGCGTCAGAGAGGCAAACTGATTATGGAAAATTCACACCCATCAAGCCCATCTGTCTAAATACACCACCACAACAGAACAAATAGCACAGAGATCTAACAGGCAGCCTGCTGAATACACCACAACAGGCCTGCATTCTGCCCTTCTCCTTACTTCTGAGCATGTTGTCATGGCAGCAGTTTGCCACTTGGAATCTCAGACCAACTGGCAGCATTTGTGAATTGCTGGGTAGACTCCAAGACAAGACGAAGCCTCTTGGAAGACAAGTCTTTAAATGTAACATAGCAGAGTGAGAGATTTCCACTCACATCCTTGGTCATTTCAATAAAAAATAATAATAAAAAAAAAAAACATAAAAGCTACTACCCTAGGAGTCACTGCATTAAAACCACAGAATGAAAAGGACAAACCTGTGATGTTTACAAGGAGGAGGAGGGATTCACTTTGCATAAGCACGCAGTAATGAAAGAGCCGTTTCCTCTCTGAATAGTTTATATTCTCACCGTGACTAGTACAGACACTCTAAGAGTGTGACGGTGACAGCTGGTGAGCCTTGTGCCAGGGCACAGTGAGCAAAATCAAATCATTCCCTCTCTCAAAGCCATAATTATAATTTGATTTCTAAACCACCATGGACAAATATGTGTAACTAGAAAAAGCAATCACGCATCATGTGTTTTAGAACTGCACTGTACTGTGTGTCACGTGCTAATGACAGACCACAAGCAACAACACGGAAATGAAGACAGATATATAGCATACACTCATACGCTAACAGACACACACACACACACACACAAACACGCAGTGCATCTAGTCTCGTAGCTGACATAGACAATCTGTGTATCTGGGTCACAATCTAAGGTTTCACATCCTCCGTTGCCCCCCCCCCCCCCCACCACACACACACACACACACACACACACACACACACACACATCATCCATCACCATCACCATGCCCCCCTCCCCCCCACCCCGAGTGGCTGCTGTTTATTTTCTTAAGCCACGTGGCCTTTTGGGGGGCCTTCATTTGAGCTTGCTCACCTTTGAGCCGCTTGCTGCAACCGCTATAAATATCGGGATCCAGTCATGGCATGTAAAACTCTAAGCGACAGCCTTTAGCAGCAAGACACGTTTCAAGACCTGCATTCATTGACCTCAAATAAACCAAGCATTTGTTTCCATCCATTTTGATACACAGCGGTGTATTTTCTGTGCAACCGGCAATGAATGTGATCATCCATATAGCAGAAGTGACAGGAAATATACTACCTCTTTGAAAGGAAAAGAAAATTAAATTCAATGAAAGTGATTCAACCAAACAAAAGCTAAGGTGCTTTCAGGCCATCTATATATGTTTAGCTCTCTCATCTAGGACCACCAGTAACATTTACAGGGATAGAGTGCAGTGGTCGGGCCTAACACAACACCATTTATAGCAAAAGCAACACCAGACTACCCCTCACTGTAACAATCGTAATCATCTCCACATCTAAACTCTTTACAACCTCTCCTCACGCACCTGTAAGCAAAGTGCAAGGGCAAAGAGGTTGATTGTAATCATTTATCCAAGCTAAGAAAGGCTAGGAAGCTAAGAAAAACAGGATTAGGATGATCGTATTCTAAAAGAGGACCAGTAGTTCCTATAAGCAGGAGCCAAGCTTACCTCAATGCCTAGGGATAAGCCTGCGGGAGGAGTAAAAGTTAATGGCACGGTGGAGGTTTTTACATACAAAAAATGGCACGATTGTGTGTCAGCTGATCAACAAACTTTCAGTGCCAGCTTTAGTTCTCACCAGCAACTCAGTGAAATACGACAGGAGGTCTTTAAAAACAACTATAGTTACATGTCATTTAGTTCTTGTATATCCCCAAACACCTGAACTAGTCTTTGAGCAAGCGACACTTGTGTTTGACCTGATCACTGGTTTGTCATGACAGGAGGTGAAATCACTGCTGGAAACAGCTAGAGATGTTTGCATATCAAAAACTCCGCCAGACAGAAATGAAAAATGACACCACTGATGGCCAAAATTAGACACACATACATATACATACACACACACATACATACACAGACAGAGACACAGCCTTGCGGTGTAATGGGTGAAAATCTAACACTCACGGGAGGATTAACGGACAGATGATCCATCATGAAAGCTAAATATCAGTCCTCCAAGATCAGGATGCAACTAAGTGAAAAATACTTGGAGACGTACCCTCTAACACATCACATTTATAGGTTCTAATGGCTTAACATCTTATGAGCAAATCATGAGTCCATTGTTTGCTGTTCTGAGGTGACCAAAAAAGTGTCTTTTATCTCTTGTGATAGACTACAGGCCTCTAAGAGCACAATATAAATGCACAGAGGAGTCATACCTCGTATCAGAAACTCCAGGTCTGACTAAGAGTTGCCGTCCCTCATGAAGTTACCAACATTAGTCACTGCAGCATGGAATTTGATGCAATTGTGCAATTCTCTGTTCAGTTTCAGGTGTTCAGCAGGCAGGGTGGCTCTGAAGTAACCAAACTCGTAGTAACCAAAAGCAGTTCTGTTCACCAGGTATCTACTATTGAGAAATCACTCTGGCAGATAAGGCCTGAGGGAACCTGACCTAGGGGGATGTGGGCAAGACCAGAATTCTACAGCCATGACTCAAGGCCTTGAGAGATTCCACATCATAATTTAAATAACAGAGGAATGCGATGAGTGCTACAATATGTGGTATGCTGCTATCTAATATCAATACTATTGCAACTGTGACATGAATTGAAGACAAATGGAGACTTGCTAGAATGGCCAACACCTGAACAACTGAATAAAACATTTGATTATTTCCACATTAGACCCACAATCTGCTGTATCTACTGTATGTTATAAATCCTGACATACAGTACATGTAGTTGTGGTATACCATGACCTGTTGCACAGCAGATTCATACTTTATTCAGTTTGCAAATTCACTATATTTGTCTTTTTCACAAAAAGGCAAACTAGGTCCAGTTTCATTATTTTAAGCACTACAATAAAGCAATTTGTAGCACTACAATAAATTGTTCTCACCCCCAGTAAGAGAAATGGCTAGAGGATGTGTGCCCATGCCAACACAGTGAGGACATCTGATAAAATACTCTACACTCTCACAGATGCAGACTACTGATGCACATGTACGCACATGGTGGCCATGGAATAATCCTGGGCTTGGTTGCTCACAAACACATGTTTTTTTTAAAAGACACCACAAATTATATACAAATCTTGCCCATAAAGAGAACGTGCCTCCTGACAACCTCTCCAGAGCTACAGAATCAATCAGTGTCTCCTTGTTGACTATTGATTGGGCATCGTTATGATCCTGACCCTTGTCTCACCCTCATTTGTTCTGTGCTTTAGTATCTGTACATACATTGTTTTCTTTTACATTTCCAAATACACACTGATAACCAATTCTTCGAAAAAGGCATTGCCACACTTAGGCCAACCAAAGCAAATCAAACCAGATAAGCTACTATCTTCTTGCAAGAGCATACGTCAGATAATAAGAAACACGGCAACCAGGCAACTGGCCGGAAGTCAAACCGAGAGGTTAATGACAGGGCACATGGCACGAGCATGTACAGTGCATGACAATTTTGCCAGCATGGAACAGGAGAGAGCATGTAAATTTCAGAGATTCAGCATAGGCCTGCTGCCATCACGTTGATCGTTGGCTACTGAGACTCAAGATGGTCTTACTACCACACCTGCTGAAGACACCACAGGACAGCAAGAGAAATTCGAGCTTGAAATTGTGATATTGATATGTCAGCATTTACTCAAATGCTGTTTTGTGTTACCATACATGCATTGCTTTCCAAAATGTAATGCAATAGCGACAACTCTAGCTATAACGTCGCATTGCTGGTGGTGCAGTTTACTTGCTTTTAGTAGGATGACACGTTTGTTACGATGGAACATATAGACCACTCGCGAATATATGCATTGCTTATTGTTTTAGATGTACGGACGTGGTGTGAAGTCTATTTCATCAAGGCTAGCAACCTTTTGCATTACATTGTAGCCTACCACTTTCGGGTTACACTGTGTCAAGCCCATGACAAGTGACGCAAGCAAGCACTTCAAAGAAGCGTGTTGTGAAGTCAAGTAGACTATGGCAAACATCTCTGTGCTAAACAACAGATCATGATCTTTCAACAGGAAATATGGTTGATTTTGCTTACCATTACAAACGCGATGGTAACCCAGCCTTCCACGAGGCGTGACCAACGATTTGGTCTACACTAGAAATATGAAATCCGTCACATTAACCACAAAGCTCTTTTCATCTCCACTGAGTAGCATAGTGCGTAGCCTGATTTCACCGGCGGGCGTTAAGAATATATTTAGCACTAACTGGGACAAACAATTACGGTTTGGAAAAACACAAATATCTCGTATTCAAAATCGCACAGGAAGTGTCAGGTATGTTCTTTGAATTTGACAGAGCGGTACATTGCCTAATCATTTGCTAGCTTCACAGCCTGTGAGACTCCGCCTTTTCAGAATGTAAAAGCCAATCAACACACTGGACCTTTGCAAATTTTGCGCTTTCATACGCAGGTGCTTCTCCAGTCTTACATGATGACAGAGTGTTTTCCTGTATGAAAACATGGCTCAATCTGTGTAGCGACATTCGCAGTTTTCACAAGTTGAGACTCAGATGCGGCGGCCAAAATTACATTTCAGTTCAACTTATTTATTATCCACTAGCCCATTTAAATTGCCATATTATTTGGAAACGAGCATTCAAAGACACGCAATTTAATTTATAGGCCCACTATTCAGATGACTTTGTAATCACATGCTCAGTGGTTGGAAGGTTACTGTTATTTGCTTTTCCTTCGCACTAACATCAAACACAGTAAATCACACAAATCTCTCATTTTTAAAGCCGTCACATTTAAGAACAATAATTATTCATGTTTAAGAATTCAAAATTTTTCATGCACAATTATACTTCCAACAGTAAGTCTGATTCATCAGATTCAATCAGTTCTCGGTCACTTTATTCAACTGTAACCTTTACAGAACCTCTGTCTTGCAACACTCAGCCAGCACCATTGAAACTCTTCAATAGGACCTACATCATCGTCTCATCTCCATAGTTACAGTCAGAGCTCTGAACAGGTTTAAGGGCAGGAAATAATGAATGCTAGCCTAAGAAAACCCATCCTGATCTACAAGCGATTTTATTTCGCTCTGCAGCTCAGTATGATATGGCCACCAGGTCTATTTGCACTTTCTTCCATTTGCCTGAGAGAGGGAATCAATCAAAACAAGCTTTTAAGCCTGACACATGAACAAGGCAGGTTTAACACCCCAAAAAGAAATCAAGAAAGAAACAAGCACCTTCATTAATTGATCCCACCTCAGAAAAGTGGTTGAGGATGGCTAGGTATCCTGACCAAGCAGATGAAGGAAATCAGCCAGGCAAAACGAAAGCCTGATATTTCATAAGGCAATAAAGTATAAATGTCTTGTAAAAAATGTGTAAATTTATTTTGTGTACATATAAAACTTTTTGTGCTCATAATACTGTTTGACATACTACAGAATGGGCTATGTTTAGTAAAGTTATGTAAAGTTAGATATGTATTTTATGATCATCGTCCCCACGCAAGTCTAGTCAACTACATTGTCTGTCTCCCCTCTGCCTCCTCTTAGCTGCAGGAGTGTAGCATTACTTGACTTCACTGGCAATGAAACGCGGGCACACATTTCCAAACAAAAGACATTATTTATTGCTGAGCCCATCTGTACAAAACGTTTATATTCTTCTATAAGAAGAAAAAAAGTAATAAAAACTTAACACATTGGGTATTGTTTTTAAAAAGTCAAAAGTACAGACAAGATTAAGAGAAGGAACCAAATGGAGACATCCTCTTGAGGTAGTTATTATTTGGTGGTAAATACATGTCCCGTAAACGATTATTATGGATTAGCAAATTACTTATTTCCAATTATATTTTCTGAAATTTTGCTGTAATACATCACCTCCATGAAGAAAATGTGGTTGAATTTCTCATAACCATGGACTCCATTCATTAAAACCATGGCAAAATAAACATTTTATAAATATATATTAGAAGTATGATTGTCTTGATCACAACTGAGCCATAACTTAATGTTACCGTTAAATATGGGCACAACAAGTTTAAACACAATTAATATGTTTTAAATGGTTTAAGGGGACACAAAACACCTTCTAACCTTCTTGTTCTTTTACGTCAGTGTGCTATGCTCTTGTCCCCAGGGGTGAGATCCACATGGACAGATCTTTAAACCATTAAATCCAGAATGATTGTCCTTCACTCTACATACAGTAAAAATCATGAATGACCTGCAAATTGGCTAATTAAAGACAGAATTCATGTTACACAAATCTCATTAGTTCACACTTAAAACATATTCTCAGAAAGATAATTAGCAAGTCAGGATCAGACGTTACAAGTAGGCTATACATTTTAAGTCTCAACAGTGTCTTCCAAACTCCCAGGCACTGATAATATATCCACAGATCAGTGAAAATGTCATGATCCTACACTGAAATGTACAGTAACCTGCTGATTTCAACATCATTTGAAGACATTTCAATAGGCAAAGATAGAAATCAAATAATTTCTTTAAAAAACTACAATGACGAGAGAATAGAAAGACCAATGTTATAAAAGTTATCCATATGACTGTAATCTTATTTCAGTGGCACCCACCTCACGTACATAAACTACCCGTTTGTACTTGATCTAAATGATCAGAATCTCAATATACTAACTACATAAATACACTTTGCCTTTTTACATTTAAAGATTAACAGGCAATAATCTGTACATTTACATCCCATAGCAACCAATGAGGTTTCATTGTGAATGAGGTTTCTTAATAATTCTCAACAGCAGACTGTTTATTTAGACTGTTTAGTTCTGAGTCCCTCTGAAACCCATGAAACAGAAGTGATTCAGAGTACTTTTGAAATGAAAGTAGGCAGTACCTCTTTACTGGCTTAATTACTGATTACTTTTACTGATCTCAGAGGGTGAGATGCTTTGACTGTTTCTGTGATGTACAGTTTTATTCTACCTTTAGCTGGCTTACACTGAGGTATTAAACATGAGAGGAAAGTGGCATCTACAACTGAAGTAAAGAACACCTTTTTTTAAATGGAGTAACTCTTGTAATAGATAAACAGTTAAAAAGAATCCAGACTAAGTTTTTACATTGGTTGTACTGGTCTTCCTACTTTTTCATGGTTCACCAGCACGTCATTTAGGCGCATTTAACTGCATTTTTTTCACCACAATGCTATAACAAAGTTTCAGTGTTTCCCACAGAATTTAATGAGACTATGGGGGGGCGGGGGGTCTAGAATGCATGCGGTGCATGGCCACTGATTTGATTACAATTAATGTCCATTGTTTGTATAGTCAAATAGATCTGAACTGACACTAATGAAAGTGTTAAAATTATTGTAAGACTGAAAGAGACTGAAATATCAGTGTCAAGACAAGGTTGAAATATTTACGGTGGTGCAAATTAGATTGTGGTGGGCTGCCATAGTCTAGGCAGTGGGTGACAAACTCTGGGGTTAGAGGTTGAGGTCAGAGCTGATCAGACGAGGAGCACAGACAGGATATCCTGTATGTGGTCACTGGCATATTTGGGACAGAATATGAACAGATTAGGTGAAAGAATTAGAAGCTTTCAGTCTTTAAAAGTATGTGTCTGTGTGTTTTGCAAGGCAACTACAGACAATTAATTATCTAGTTGCACAGGACAGATTTTTTGGTTGCAAGTGCACCAAAATTGGTTCAACTATGGAGCCCTGAAACACTGTTGCTGAAGGAAACACTACTGATGTTTACAAGCAAAATGGTGCCTGGTTACAATACATGATCAGGAGTGAACAACTTCAGTCAAAATGAGAACACTTGTTTTTTCACAGTATATTTTCAATAAAGAACTGTCATGTACAGAGGCACATTAGTTGGCCGAATATAGGTTCAAAGTATTGCCTTGTCCCCTTAAGTTCATATTATCCTGTTTTGCCAGTGACTGAAGCCTATACTACAAAGCAGGATTGGGGGGTAAACGAGGTAATGATTTTCAGTGGCACAGAGGTGGTTCTCTTTCAACAAGGGTACATTGCCATGGTAACTTACATAAAACTCCTAACCTGCTCTGGAGCAAGTTACTGTGCTCTAGAGCAGACGTCGTGTACCAACCAATCAATTCTCTTAGAAAACAGTATTACCATTCTAGAAAGTTCCCAAAAGTCTCAGTGTACAGACAGTGGGAAGCTCTTTCAGGAAGGCAGAAATACATCTAAGCAACCCATTAATTTCCATTTTTTGTCTTGTCTTATTGATTTACATTTCTCATGTTTATCAGTTCCTGCAAGAATTTGTTCCTGTGTAACAAAATGGGTGGATTTAGAACTCTCCATATTTACCAGTGGTGTTAATCAGGTCCAACACCACATATTTTACAAGAGACTGCAAGTGTTAGGTTTAGTCCAACCAGCTCAAAGACACCCTAGGCATTTTGCTCCGTAGTATAGGCCCCAGGTTTGATAGTCAGTGAATACTATGGAAAAATCGAAAAGCTGAAATTATGTTTTACACTGCCAACAGCCTTAATTTTAAACATTTCAAATTAAACCACTAATGGACTGTTGATTAACCAAATATACACAAACACTTTGAGGTTCTGGTATGGGTGGCACCACAATTCGGAGAGGTTGATCCTGAACAAAGTCACTTTGACCCTGAATCTGCACTGGACAACTTACCCAGCACCACACAACTTAAAGGAGAAATCTAGTGTGAATCAATCCATAACCCTATTGTTCCAGGTCACCATGTGCTGTCTGTAAAAAAAACAGAACATTTAATACAATATGAGCTGAATAATGAGCTGACAGCTAACTTTAACTGAATTAGCCATTGGAAAATGAAGCTGAAAGTAAGTTACTGTGCACCACCCAGTTAGCATTCGCTGCCAGTTCACAATGCAGTCTATGTTGAATCAAATTTTCTTCAAATCTTTTTCCTACCGATAGCACTCAGATTGATTCACACCACATTTCTCATATAAGAGCCCCATATTTAGCCTGAGATCAGTGGATCAGCAGACGCTCTGCTCTGTGGCAGACCGCTTGCCCTGGTTAGCCCTCCTGCAGGAGGCAGTGTGGCGGTTGAAGCTGTCCCTCCACATGAAGCGCTTGGAGCAGAGGCTGCACTCGTACGGCTTGATGCCCGTGTGGATCTTCATGTGGCCCACCAGGTGGTGCTTCATCTTGAAGCTCTTGCCGCACACAGCACAGCCGTAGGGCCGTAGGCCCAGGTGCATGCTCATGTGCCGGTCACGCTGGCTCTTGTGGGTGAAGCTCTTGCCACACTGGCACGGGTACAGCTTGTAAACACCCGACCCAAATCCGGAACTGGATGTCTCGTCCTGGGCGCCGGCATCCATCCCATCCTCATCATCATCATCATCATCGCCACCACCTCTTCTTCTGGAGCCTAGTTCCAAGCTGGGCGAAGGTCCGTCTTTGTCATTTGAGAAGCGCTCCATGGAGGTTCCATAGAAGTCCAACGGGTCACAATCGAGGCTCTCCTCCAACTCACTGACCAGCTTCTCATCCACGCTGTCTTCTGCAGAGTGCATGGAGGACGTTCCTTGGTGGTGATGGGACAGGCCCAGCTGCTCAGAGTCTGTGCTGGCTGTCTCCGCATTGAACATGCTGCTGCAGTCCTCGCGGCACGGCCTCTCTGTTTTCACCTGTGTCCACTTCCTGTGTCCCATGATGCTCGGTGGTACATAGACGGGCCTTGACTTGGGGAGCTGTGTCTCCGTGTCTCCGTCCTCGCTGGCTGACCCCTCCCTTTCAGGCGGCGTGGAGTCGTTGCCACTAGGAGGTGCTCCAAGCTCCAGCGTCTGTGGAGAAAAGCTCTCCTCCAGCAACTGCTCAAAGTCTGATGACCCTCTGCAGCTGGTCATTCTACCAAATCCCTCACTGCCCCCAGCCCCAGCACCATCTCCAAAACCTTCCTCATTTCTGTCACCATGGTGACTTTCTCCATCAGGGGACGCTTGCTGTTCGGTTTGACTGCTGCTGCCCCGACACACCCTTCCTGAGGTTTTGTGCGAGCGCGATGGGTTTCCTTCCAACAGCTCTGTGCATTTGTCCACCACGTGCCACATCTGCAGGAAGCTGGCAGCAGTGAGGAAGGCGACCACCTCACAAGCAGGCAGGTTCAGGGAGCCGGTGTAGCAGGACTGCAGCAACCCTTCGAACACCCACGGGTTCATCACCTCCGGCAGGACCACCCGTGCGCTGTTCTTAAGCAACACCTGGTCACAAAAGTATGGTGAGCTGGCTGCCAGAACAGCGCGGTGTGCACGGTACTGATGGCCCCCGATGCTCACAATGATGTCACACAGCTGGCCCCTCTGCCGCTGCTGGTTGAGTTTCTGCAGAATGGAGCATGAGAAGTCGGGGAACTCCACGCGGAAAGCATTTGTGTCGGATTCCATATCTGGTAGATTCTACAGTTGCTGAAAAACATCACAAGCACATGCAGTTTTCAACAATCTGCTACCTTTGTTGGTAAAGGGTGCCCACAAAGTTAAATAAACATAATAAATATGTCATCATGCATGCATCACACCAAATGACTGCGAGAAACTATCATGTTTTATGGCCTAACAATACAAGTCTGTCAGCAGAAACTTCACTAGACCCTTAATGCATGATGCAAGTACTTTTTTCACCCAGCTGTACCTCGTGGTAAAATAAATAATAGCAACTAAATGAATGCCGAAATGACAACAGCTCATAAAATGATTTAAAATGTCAGGTTGCCTTCATGTAACATGAAGCTACATGTGCTACACTTGCTGCAGATGGTAGAATTTCTATTTCTTTTTTTTTTTTTTACATTAAGGGATCAAGAAATCTTTGCATGCCGAGACGAGAATGATAAAACACGAAGCAAAACATTGTAACATGAAGTGGGAGATTCTCCGAGATTCCTCGGGACGCTGTTACTGCAAATTAAAGCAAATAGCTTAGCTAGCAAGCTAGCATTGCAGGACCTAGCGAGAAAGGCGCGCCCGGTTAGTTTGTGCACGCCATAGCGGTTATGGTGTTTTTCAGTCTTCGGTTAGGTAGATGTTTATGCTTTAATGTCAGATTAGAAAGATTCAACGCTATCTCACCTGAATAAGCATTTTAATTGACAAATTCGAATCCACAACAGCTGCCTCCCTTCCGAGTTCGACCGGATTTCGCCTTGGGTACGTCATCACGCGGTAGACTCGCATGGCGCGTAACAAGAAGTGTAAACAAACACACCCCCTTACAAGGGTTGCCAGATATTGGTTGGATTGTGCAAGTGACACAAACCATAAATTACAGTTTAACAAGCTGTGCACTAAAGTGTAGTACACGACTTATATTGAACACGATGAAATATTATCTAAGCTACTACTGATTGTTGGTAGGTGAACAGGCAAATAGGAAACATTTGTTACAGTACTTTGCAAGAAACAAAGTGTAGAAAGAGTGAAAGATGACCAGTTGTTTCAGACAAACAGAACAAAGTAGTGGTGAAATTGGAAACAATACAGCATAAAGCAGGTCATAAAGATATTGTGGCAGTCAATGACATGAAGAAGCCTATTCAAGCAGTTTATAAAAACACTAATGCACAAGTAGATAGGGGTAAAATATTAATACTGTAGGTTAATTTTTTATTTTGTCACAGTATTACCATGGGCAAAACCATGAAAATCCATGAAAGTGGACTTTTGTAAGATCTTTAACTCCAAAAAATGTCTCATGTATAATTTAAATACTAAGCCCACATTTGAGTTTTGGGTGTATTCAGCTGTAGCTGTTACGTGGAAAAAAAATTTAACGTGGAAAAAAGTTTAACTAATAGGCTACCATGACTGCTCATGTTCTGTCACTTTTAATGCAATGCAAAGGTCTAATGCAAAATTGCCCCATTGTGGTTTAACTTCACGTAAGGTAACGATCACTCCCGGATAGGTGCATGCTATCATTGTTTGCCACTAGATGGCAGTACTGTAACAATATAAGCAGAGCCACGTAGCTCTCGACATCTCTGAATGCGAGAAAATTGGAGGCTACAGATAAACATTAACAAAGTACAGCAAAACAAGGCACAAGTTATGTATATATAGGCTAACTATATAGTTTATATATGTTTCCAATCTCTAGCTGTAGTCCTATAGCTTTCTCTTGATTGCTTCCCCTTGTAAGTCATTCGATATGCATTGTGAATATGAACAACTGGATGTTTATAGTATATTAGTGTTTTCAGGATACTCATTAGCAATAAGGCCATAAGACCTAGCCATCCATGTACAGTACAATAACAAAAAGATGAAGTTCAAAGTTCATATTGGTTAATCAAAGTGCTTATGAAACTACACAGATTCACTAATAACAACATTAAAAACAAACATTTTGAATCATATACTGAAGATGCACCCACTGACTCTTACAATGAGGATGAATAATCGGCCAATATGCTTCTTGACTTCCTGTTTTTAAGTTAACATTGCATTTATTTTAGTTAAGAAAGATGACAACTCATTCCACACAGCAATTGCAATGTACGCAACTGTACATTAAAACAAATTGATGCAGGCCTTGAGCATGCCCTTCCATGGTACGTCGCATAGATGCTGTTGTTAGAGCTATGGCAGAAGGCTTTGATTCAGTAGGGCATTGTTATTTGAAGATGCCCAGGTTGAGGTTAATATAGAGGCACTGACCCTATTCTAATAAACTTCTCACCAGTGTAAGATTTAGTGTGTGTGGTAATGTTTGTTTTAAATGGACATTTAAGGACAAGTCATGCTGCTTTGTTTCTTGATCATCTGAAGTTTGGTATTTTGTTTATTGTGAAATTAAACACCAGTTCATGACATAATGAATGGAATAGTATGTTTTTATATATACTGAACCAGTTTGTTTGGCTGTGTGTTTTGGTTTACTGAACCCTCCTCAAACACATCTTTTAGACTGTCTGTCAGGTGGTGTCATCGCAGGTTCTCTGTTGTCATCTACATTCATTGTGTTAAGATGTATTTTTGTAATTTTGTAATTTTCTCTTTTCACAGTAATTTTCTATTTTCACAGTGGAGAACTATATTTGCATTTATTTTTATTTATTTATTTTTTATGAATTTGCCCAGTCTCAGAATTGTGTTGAATGAAAATTCTCCAAAGTTAAAGAAGAAAACAGAACAAAAGAGTTATTGTACCTTTCCACCCCTTTGGTGTCTTTTCTCCTTAGAGTATACACCCAGATAACCACTATAATTGGCAGTTGATGAATGATTCCACATGGTCCCACCATTGACCTCTTTCCCTGCCTCTCTCAGACAGTGATGATAAGACAAATACTCATGCAGAAAGGCACAAGAACACACACACACACACATATACACACACACACACATATACACACACACACACAATGGAACGCAAATGCAACATCAAATGCCACTCATTCTCATGAACGGAGATATATGATAAAACAATACAGATATTTAAAGGCATGCAGATACACACATGCATACACAAAACCCACACACATACACATACACATACACACAATGTGCGAGTGGCTGCTAATTCCCAGTAAATTACTCCTCTGGTGCTAATTAGCGGCTGGCGGGGGCTGAGTTTCGTTTGGCTGACCGAACCTAAGCTGCCGGAGCTCATCTTGCTGCTAATGAGCACTGTTCATTTCTGGTTGTGAGTGTGTTCACACACTTTACAGCAGGCATTTAAGAAAGAGAGAAATATACACCGAAACACACACACACACAGTTCAAGTATTGCTGCTGTATTTGTGAAAAAGCTGAGATCATAAAGTGAGCAAGAGAGACACAGCACAGCTCTTGAGTGTTCCCAAGATGCCCTGCTGATACCAATGGCAGAAGCCATAGTGTAAAACATAAACGCACGCACACACACACACAAAGTGCACCTAAGAGACAGCGGTATAGTGGTACTTGGTTTTGTTTCATAAAAGCACAATACTGTTTTATGTGATATTTTATCACTTGGTATGTATGCCTCATAGAGTTAGGTCTTTGCTCTGCAAGATCACAAAAAACACTCATCTCAACTTATCACCATCCCCACACAGGCACTGTACATACAATAGATACTGTACGTACAAAGGCAAACCTACGCACGTAAACATTCTACGTAGTCCAGACCTATCATCAGTTGCTAATGAGATCACCAGGAGCACAACAGGACACCACTACTACTGACCTTGGTTGTATTTGTACAGTACAGCTGCACTGATAGACAGACATGTCAGCTGCTCAGTATGTGTGTGTGTGTGTGGGTGGGTGGAAGGTCAAAGATGCACAAGATGCATCATGTTACTGGGATAAAATTTCATACGTTATCACGGCAACACATTCTATAAGCCTACATATATTTAGTGTACATGTTGTAGG
Source organism: Tenualosa ilisha (assembly GCA_015244755.2). Lineage (NCBI taxonomy): Eukaryota > Metazoa > Chordata > Actinopteri > Clupeiformes > Clupeidae > Tenualosa > Tenualosa ilisha. The sequence goes on from PYXC01002419.1 coordinate 1,169,944, forward strand.
TAATAAGATGTATGTAAATATTCAAAAAGTATAAGAAAATACACACCTTGTTTGTTGCTTGAATGTCCCATGTCTGACTTCTGCTCGCATCTGGAGTTTGCATCTCTGTAACATATGAAAATCATGACTTATTATTCAACAATAACATGAAACATGAAACAAGATCCAGAAAAAAGAATGTGTTTTTGAAGGGAGCAAAAGGCAATCCGTGTCATAGCCCCCTCAAAACAGGACTCTTTTTCCATCCTAGCTCCGCTCCCTCATGGGTTTTATTTTTTTCAAAGATTCTTCTTTTTTTCGAAATGCCTGAACTTCAGACCTTCAATGTGCCAAGAGAGCACATAAACACACACTCTGCCAAATGTACGAGGACACTCTGTCCTTCATCAAATTGTTTGCAAGGGAGTAAGGAAGTGAGAGAAAGAAAGAGAGAGAGAGAGAGAGAGAGAGAGAATATTGTCAGATGTCATGCTGGCAACTACCTTATTCACAAGCTCAGAGGGTATGATAGTTACAGTAACAATTCCCACATTGTTGTGGGTAAACTAGAGGAAAATACATCTGCTTGGAAACTAAATGAACAGCACTCAAAAATACACTTGCATTCTGGCAGGCCAGTCTAGAATGAAGAATCATGGCCCGTATCATACTGGCAGTTTAGGCACAGTCAAGCTGTCCATAGCAACACGGTGACTGTTGAATGTGTGAAGGGTGTGTGGGTGTAGGAGTAAAGTGTGGTAGTGTCTGCATTCTCGTGAGTCTGATGCAAGCTTCTCAGAGTTGTATGTGCAAGGACAGAAAGTCTGTGTGTGTGTGTGTGTGTGTGTGTGAGAGAGAGAGAGAGAGAGAGAGAGGCTATGTGTGTGTGTGTGTGTGTGTGTGTGTGTGTACATGTTGTGTACCTTGGAGATTTGGGCCTTAGAGGTCCAGCTGAGACCCACCAAGGACAAACTATTGATTGGTGCTGTACTACTGGCACCACTCTTGCCAGAAGTCTACAATGTTATTTTGAAATCACACACATACCTTCTCTCAGTGTCAGGTCATATGTCCTCTTGATGTTACATAACGACCCCAAGAATCGCCTCCAGGTGCACCATCAAGAAGAGACAAGAGAGTTGTTTTTTTTAATAGCAGTTCACAAACTTGTTAAGGTCTTCCAGTTAACCTTCTGAATTCTTCCCAACAAGGTTTGCATCAGAGAACACCTTGGTTTGCTTGATGTCATCAACAGTAACACCATCAAAGCTCTCTGTTGTGACCTACAAACAAAACCTGGCTCACACAGTGGACACAGCTACAGCTCTGCCAATTTTGTTTATTTAAGGAGGTTGGTTATGTCATCATAGGAATTGTTCACTGTCATAGGGACATGTTCACTGAGATACATAATTGATTAAGTTCCTGTTGCTCTTGGGTGGTCCTTGTCCTAAAGTGTCATGAGACAATATGTATACTTACTTGTAAAAGGTGCTGTATAAATATAATTTAATTGAAAATATAATTGAATTCAATAAAAATATTTTGAACAGTGATACAGACGTGACTGCACAAATAACATAATAGCAAACTTGCCAAATAAGTCAATCGTAAGATAAAAAAGTAAGATGCACTCAGGTACCTGAGTGCGCACGTGCGCACACGCACGCACAGAATCATCCTTTAAATAAATCTCATTAAAGGAAATGAAGCCCAATTAAACATTGGCTAATTTTTGCCAACTGTGCCACTGGCTTTGTTTCAGATATTAAAATTGGGCTTATCTGAAAGAACCCTGCTGTGTTGGCATGGTCCACGGTAGAGGCAGGTCATGCGGATTGTATAGGACGTCCCAACATGAGGAGGCAAGTCTGGACTCGTTACTGTCACGCAGTTCCTTTAAGTTGTGCGCTGGTTAGTTGGTCAGCCGGCTGAGTTTCGAGCCAAAGAGAAGAGGCAGTGCAGCTGGGCTCGAGCCCACAGATAAAAAGCTCAGAGTGATTGAAAGTGATAGAGAAGGGGATTGTCCACTGTGCGTATGACAGCGAGAGACAGAAAAGGAGAGGGGGAGAGAAAGGGAGGGAGAGAGAGAGAGGCATTAGTGTTGGACGGAGAGTGAGTGAGCATGTGTGTGTGTATCTGTGTGTGTGTGAGGGAGAGAGAGAGAGAGAATTAGAGTGAGAGAAAGAGAGAGCGCATTAGTGTGTATGTGTGTGTGTGTATGTGGGGGGAGGATTTTCCATGTGGCTTTTTTCTTGCTGCCCTTGAGCATCCAGGGCATAGCCGCGCGCCTGCAGTAGTGAGCTCAAGTGCAGGAGGTGCAGCACTTGCGCGTCGCGTGAAGTATTTTTCTGACTTTCGATGAAGCTTCTTCGCTCGACTTTGGAATTCTCCCTGTTTTGATGAGTGTTTTCAAAACTAGGGCGCTGTCCCACCGCTGCCTGTCGAGCGGCCAGTGACAGTGAGAATAGCCGGAAAGAAAGTCACCTGCGGAGAACAGAAAAGACATCAACTCCCCTGAAGGCAGTGACTCAACGTTACTGAGAAAGAAGACGTTAGAGCTCACTGGAATATACGTTTACACTTCTCGGCAAGTTCGTTACGGATGACTTAGGTGAGTAGCATGTCTCCTCTGTCCCGATGTGGATGAGCAATGCTCTGCATATAAGGTACAAGCAGGGCGTTGGCGCTAGATATTTTAAAATGTGTTTAAAGTGTAGACTTTTAAATATACAGTATTCCTTTTTATATTTTGCTGCTACAAATTACGTTTGGTGTGGACTCGTCTTCACACTTTTAGCGCTTCCACGAGTGTTTTAGAAGTCTTCACTATGATGCACACTTTTTGTTGCAGTCTTGACGATGGGTACAGGCTCTCTCTCTCTCTCTTTCTCTGTGTGTGTGTGTGTGTGTTTGAACGTGCTGTTTCACTGAGGCAGTTGTGGTAGTTCATTCAAATCTGTAGGCTAAGCTTGCATTGATGTCATGTCCTCCCTCTGATCATTCATGATGCCAGTGTCAGCAGTGGGCCCTGCTTGCTGAAATCACTCATCTACAGATGAGAGACACATGGGAAATATTCGTCTGAAGTTTGAAGTCACACCCTGGGTCCTAAAGCAAGCTCTGTATCAGTGTGTGTTTGTGCGTGCACGCGCATGTCAACCTGCCTTCTGTGCCTGTATATTTGCATCGCTTGCCTCATTCAGACGACTGTGTAAAAGTTTATTTTGATTTCTAGGGTGGTGACTGTGCCTACACTTATGTAACCAAGCAATTCTTTCTCTCATGTTGCTTTGCTCGCTGTTGCAGGACTGCAGTGGATGGGTGTGTTTGCAGCACTGTGACTGATGGGTCTGCATGGAGGAGCCTTCCACGTGGGCCCAGGGATTGCTTTGACGTTCCCAATGGAGACAGCACACTGAAGGCTGAGTGGTTTTCCTGTGCCTCCTGCTCTTCGCAATCGTTCAGGGATCTGTTGAACCTAAAGGGGAATGGAGCAAAGCTTTTGTCCTGCAGCTTAGAGTGCATGCATGACATGCGGGTCCAGCATGACCTTCAGAAGCCTGTGGACTTCAGCATTGGTGTGGTTAATCTGCCACACATTCACATGTGCTGATGTCAACTCTGGATGTTTCCGAACGACCGTCAGTTTGATTTGGTCCCACTAGGAACTTGGACCCGATTCAGTCCCCCTACGCCCATCCCCTTCTGCGCACCCTTCCACCTACCCTCCACCGTGCCTTTCCCCTGCCCGCCCACCTTGCCATGCACGTGCAAGCTGGGACTGGGCCTCTGCTTGTCCTCCTCCTGCTGCTGCATGTGGTCGCTCACACCCTGGGCCAGTACGACCTGTGCAAGTCCCTGGTGAACACGGAAGAGGGCGCAGTATGGGAGCAGTACGCGTGTCAGCCCAAGAGTACCTCCATGAAGGACTTCATGCGCATCCGCGTGGAGCCCCTTGGCATAACGTGCGGGAACCCACCCGAGCGCTTCTGCACGCTGGTGAGTCTCTGGATGTTGACTGTGTGTGTGTGTGCATTTTTTTTCTTCAGACATGTAGGTCAGAGATTAGGAAAGGCACATACACACACACGCACGCACACACACACAGACAGACATCTAGACATGTACAGAGGAAGACACACAGACACAAACATATGCAGCCTTACACACATGCACACACACATACACACACACACACACAGAAGACTGGTAATTAGAGACATCGCAGAGCTGGAGAATGTTTTTGGTCTCTGTAGTGCATCTTCCTTATTACAGTAAGAGCCTAAGCATCAGTCTGCTAGAAATTTGGAGTCTTTAAATTCACTTTATTGAGCCTTAATTTCAAAAGTGTCATTTCATAAAATTGGCACAGTATTTGAGTTAGATATATATGGAAATGTGCACATTTACACTGCCTGGAAAGAGCTATATGACCATTTCTTTTTTTTTACTAAATAAATGTTTTTTTTATTGCACATATTTTATTCAAATTCTTCAGAGGGTGCAGATCTTTGTCTTGGCTTTTGGCCCCTGGCTTTGCAGCTTGTAGGCATCTTTATGGATGATATTCTGAATTTCTTGAAAAGTCTCTGAAAGTCTTGTTATGGACAAAATGGATGGATGTAGTTCTTTGGAGTGTTGCAGGACGGTGGGCAAAGTGGCAAAAGCCCTCAGCTGCCAACATTGCATGCATGACCCACTCAGAGATCAGGGTGGTGAAATCAGTCTCTCAAAAGACATCAAGAAACAAGCCATGCAGGTGTTTGTTCTCTGTAGTTCTCTGTAGTCTCTGTGAGAAAGAGAGAGAGAGAGTAAACATTGTGCTGTGTTTTCAACTATGTTCTCAGAGAAGATTGCTGGAGATGCTGAATTCAGATTTAAAAAAAGACTGAGAGTGAATAAAAATGCATGACATTCTGAAGAAGAAGTGAGGAGATGATGAAAGGGATTTCTGTGCTGAAGGCCTGGGCTGAGTGTCACGGAGGGTTGTGTCAGAGTTTGACTCTGTCTATTAAAATTCAGTAGATGCCGGTTACCAAGCTGGGAGGTTGTGAACCAGAAGAGAGCACTGCCAGCCTGTGCCAAGGATGGGCGATTTTTTATTTATTTTTTATTCCTGGCTAACACCAATTAATAAGACTTCCCAGCCCCTTCCTCAGTACCACTACTGTAGTTTTTACAAAAATCCCAGTTGTTTTTTTTTTTTCAACCACCACCCTCACACTTTTTTTCTTCTTGTCACACTTTTTTTTGTTCTTTTCGGTTGTGTGATCTCAAAGTGATTTACAGTGTGAGATATTGAATTCCAGGTTGGTGGGAGAGCGACCGGCTTAAGAGAGAGTTACCCTTCCATTATGGGTAAAAGCGCATGCCCCGTGTAGCCCCTCCCCCAGCGCCTCTTATTACATGTGCTGGACTAGCAGTAAAGCCTCTGACGTAATGACGGATAAAGCTCTCAAAAAATGAAGTGGTAATAAATGGTGACCTCATCTGATGGTTACATAATTATTCTTTTTGGCAAGAGATAATAGGTCTGCCTGGGACAAAGTGTTGGAGTTATGATACTCGCAAATGGTCCGTCATCAGAACGAAACATTAAAACAATCAAGCGAGCAAGCAAAAACACAAATAGATAAACAAACGACTGGGCATTTGAACTGATGTGTCGGATAATATTAAAATTAGAGGGGGATCAAAAAAAATCTCAGGAATAGAGGGTTTTTTTTCCCCTGACTCGAAAAGAGTCTTAGAGCCATTGAAGAGCTGGATCATAATCTTTTTCCATTTTTTTAGCAACTCAGTGCAGCTTAGTGTTGACATAGAAGAACTTCCTTAACTCCCCCAGTGTTGTATACAAATGTGTGAGAAGGTGCCAAGAAGTTCAGGCTGAACATCGATCAAGAATTGATCGCGGGGGTGTGGGGGGGGGGGGGTATGCAGAGCCCCAGCAAAACACATACATATGTAATATCGAGCTGACAACACCTATATCTGTTGGGCAAATACCCACATCTAAAGACTGCAGCATTGCCTACTGTTCACTGTCTCAAGTTGCTTGGCTCTCTCAAAGCCCCTCTCCTCAACACTCATTATTAACAAGCTAAGCAATGAGCCCGAAGACATTTAGATTGACATACTATGAAATTACATCTTTGGTGCTGCACAGTATACATAATGTTTACTGTATAAAGGTGTGACTTCATAGACTGCACAGCATGCAGACACCAGCTTTGCTTCGGAGACAGAAATGCACTGACTGCTAGACTCTGGTTGCTGTGACTCATCTGGGAGGACATTGCACTCTCGTACCAAGGTTATGGCATGGGTTCAGCACTCTAGAGGCGCATTTACTGAAGAGATAGGCTACTGTGCATAGGCGTTTACTTGACAGGATGTTTCAGTGGATTAAAAAAAAGTTTTGTTAAGTGAGTATATGTCATGGCACTGAAAAGCTGTTGTGCACTAATGCTCTGAGCACGTGTCTTTCATACATTATGAAAGTGGACATTCCCACAATAAGTGGCATAGCGTATTGATGTGAACACATACACACACACACGCACACACTTACAAACACACACACACACTTACAAACACACACACACCCCCACACACTTACAAACACACACACACACAAACTCTCTCTCTCTCTCTCACACACACACACACACACACACAAATACACACAAACACACACACTGACAAACACACACACACAAACTCTGTCTCTCTCGCTCTATCTCACATACACACACACACACACACACGCACACATACACACACTCACTCACACACACACACAAACACAGACAGTCATGTGTCGGGTGAGAGAGTGTTCTAGCGCCATTGTAATGTCGTCTCAGCAATGGGATTCCAGGAAGGATCATCACTGGAGGGGCTTAGAGATGAGGGCCACCTGCTCTAGCAGTTGGCTGGATGTGTGTGTGTGTCTGTGTGTGTGTGTGTGTATGTCTCCGTCTCCTAGACAAAGTTAGACGTTCACTAAGGAAGCTTCCAGAATTATGTCTTGCTCTTGCTTTCCGGCTATGTCTGTTTACCTGTGTGCATTTGCGTTTGTATGTGTGTGCATGCTAACTGTGGCAGAAACAAAGGGCAAGGCAGAGTAGAAAATCATCCCACACAATGTCAGAGACCCACTTAAGGTTACTATGGGGATAAGCACATGTAGGATGGGATCATAGTTAATCTGACAATCATGTCATAGACATGTGTGAGTGTTTCTGTGAGATGCTGGTGATGGAACGTTGATTGCTGTGTAGACTACAGCTTGTGTAGGTCAGTTGGTGATGGTGTCTAGGTCATAGGCCGTGTTCCAATGAGAAACATTCAGTCAAATGAATGCCCCCAGTGTACATCTGTCTGTGTGTAGGTCAGATCCAATGTTAAAAGTCAAGAAAGCTTGGAAGCCTGTTTCTGCAGCTGATGGGGGAAAATGTCAACCTAGAGTCAAAAGTTTGAGATACTAAGGCCCTGTTTACACATATCCAGATATTTTTATAAATGTATATTTTATCTGTTTGGGCCTTTCATTTACATGTAAACAGAGTTGTAGCA